>BGPR01006296.1:0-27303 GCA_013235015.1 Araneus ventricosus | reverse complement strand
CGAGATAAATGAAAAGTTTCTAACGAGATAAATGAAAAGTTTCTAACAAGAAAAATGAAAAGTTTCTATCTTAAGAATGACAGTTAAAACTCTATTAAAAGCGGAAATCAACAATACTTAATTGATATATTTGATCATATATTCATCTTAACGATTTGGAGCTTCCAAAAATTATTAGATGCATAAGTATACATGGGTTAAAGACATTATTTAGTACATCAGGGGGTTGGAGTATAATTATTAGTTGACTTAATTACTGAAAATTAATTTGCAAGTTTTTGCATTTTTACGGTTTTACAAAATCTATTAACAGAGGAGAATCGGGTTTGTCATTGGACTGCAAAGGTTAAACTAGATTTAAGTAACTGTTGCGACACACAAGCTTATGCCAAAATTTGACCATACCATTGTTTCAGTATGCATACCCATGCAAATAAGGGGCGGGCAAGACCCTATTAAATTGATTATTCCACAATTCTTTTAAACAATACAAAAGCTATTAACATTTATGATAACTGTTTTAGAGCATTATATTTTTTTTTAAAAATGTATACACATATATGTAACAATAAATAGAAATCGGAAAAACAAAAAAGATAGGAAAGAATATCATGGAATATTCCACATCAGGAGAAGAACTTAATTTTTATTTCCATAATTTTATTCATCTTACGGTATATTTTTTCATCTTTTGTACTTAAGTGTTATATGTTATGCAAAAATGAAAAATCTAGTTTAATGCAAAGAGCCCAATTGGAAAGCAGCTTAATGCAAAACAGCAGTGTTCTTTGCAAAATGTTTTTTCAATCAGTCTACAACACATAGAAAACTGAACAGAAAAGAAAAAATTAAAGATTTTATATATGAAAAGAAGTAAAGTTATATTTTGAATTATGCAGTTTGTTTCAATTTCCTACATAGCTAAAGAAGAATACACTAAATTATAATTTTAAAAAATGTAATACATTAATCAAAACAAAAACTTGCATATTAATTTACGATATTTGTCCAATTAAAATTATATTTTGTACAAACTTGATAGTTTAACTAATAAAGCACAACCAGTTTTTCGGTTCAACAAATTTATAAAAAAAATTTTAAAAAACCTCCAAAATGTAATGCTATTAACAGAAAAATAACTGTTTACTTTAAATTTGACCAAGTATTTGCGTGGTTTGTATTTTAAAATGCCTAGTTCAGACCCATGTTTTTCAAATCAAACATCCTACGTAAAATGAATATACCCTAATACAGTCCGACCTCGAAAATCCGGAATTGTAAAAACCGGATGATTTTTTTCAACTTATGATGAGAAAAAAATTAAATAATAAATTTTAAACAAGAACGCTTGAGGCAAGAAGGGGAAATTCCAGTCATTCTATTCATTTTAAACTACTATTTTTCTTGCCTTTGTATCATATTTTAATGCCTCCTTATGTTTTATTCTTTAAAATGTGTTTTTATATGGAGTTGTTGAAATTGACGTCAACGTGGAGATCGGCATACGTCTCGATTGGTTGTGCATGTGCAAACGTTAGAGGCATTACCAAGACAACCATTTGCCGTTGCCTGGTCTGTTCTGTAGACGTCTGCACATGCGCGCTTAATTGTGACGTAACCTACCTATACGGTGACATCAGAACTTTGACATCTCTATTGGTTTAAGTAAGATATCTAAAATCCGGAAATTTCCGAAATCCGGACAATCCAATCCCCCGAGCAGTCCGGATTTTCGAGGTTGCACTGTATAACTTTTAAATCACAAAAACATATTCTACTGATTCCAGACATTGAAAAGCAATATACAGAACTTAAACATTCAAGTAAACTTCCAGATGAATCAATTTTTTACTTTCTCGTATACGAAGTACACAAAGAGAAAGTATTGTAATCGTCAAAAAATTCGAACTCGAAATTTTGACGAATCTCTATGCTGTAGACCTCCCTGAGTCCGAAAAACACAATTTTGGAATTATGTATGTATGTCTGTCTGTGAACACGATAAATCGAAAACTATTAGAGCTACGGGGATGAAATTTGGTATGTGGTCTTTGAACATAATTTGCAGGTTTCTGTCAAATGTTGGACAAAATCCGTCAACGGGAAGTCTGTCTGTCTGTCTGTTCGCGGTCATGTGAACGCTATAACTCAAAAACTTGAATAGCTAAATGGATAAAATTTGGTACACAGTTTTATCGTTATGAATGTAGGTTCGTATAACATTTTGGGCCAAATCCGTCAAAGGGTCAAAAATAGGCGTTCAAATTGCATATTCAATTTCTTTTATTCCGATTCTCGTGCGCATGGGTATTGGTAGCAATCTGTTATTGTTGTAAATTTTATTTACAACAATAAATAATGTTTTCAAACATCAATTGTTAACAATTTTTTTATTGTTGTAAATCAAACCGATCTCATTATTTCAGCAAATCTTTTATTCACGCGCTTTTGCAGTTGTTACGGTTGTGGTAGTATAAATTGTTTTCTTGGGAATTCAATTCCAAAGCAGAATTTTCGCTTTAGTATTCATTGCATTGCCTATTTTATCGCGCCTGCTTCAAAGTAATATTTTTTTGAAACGTGGCAACAGATATTTGATTTCAGGTTTGTTTGTTTTTCTTTCTCATATATGAAGTATACAAAGAGAAAGTATTGTAATCATCAAAAAAATTCGAACTCGAGATTTTGACGGATCTCCACTTAGAAAGTATACGAGAAAGTTTAGGGGAGACCACTCCCGCTGGTTTTAATGAGGAGAAACAACTGTTTACCTGAACCAATGGGTCAACTGCATCATGATGTACAGCGAGGCAAGGAAGAACATCACATGGAAGAAGGCGTAACTGTAGGTAACTCCTTCGATTTCATTCCTTAGGACATTTTGGCCACCTTCCTCGTCGACACGACTAGATGCTGAGAAAAGACAGAAAATCACAAATTTTATAGAGCGTACTTGCATCATTGCATTGCAAAACTTATATAAAAATTGTTTTTTATTTGATACAAAAATTACATGGAATACATAAACATTGAGAATTTTATGAACTTTCAGTTGAATCAAAATGACAACATATCCTCAAAATAGAATATGTAAAATCTAATTAGATAGTAAAGAAGACACAATAGTTAAGTAGTTCACAGTAAATTATATTAATAGAATGATTTCGATAATTGAATGAATTAATAATTAATTATTCCATTATTAAAGAAAACAAATTGAATATTTGAATTACTCAAAGAAAAGTTTTTTTTTTTTTTTTTTTTTTTTTTTTTTTTTTTAGTATTCAAAAATAAATTTCCATTAAAAAATTTAATCTCAAGCAGTGTTGCGGCGATTTAAATCCGTTGATTAAAATCTCTGATTTAAATCAACTGATTTTTTTTTAAAAAATCACCGATTTAAATCACTTTATTTTAAATATTAAGTTAATCTGCTTTAATGAAATAAAATTGTTCATGTATCTTTAAATACCAATTTTAAAATATTTTTAAAGAAAGAATATGTAGAACATAAAAAATAAAATATTTCATTGAATTGATGTAACTAGAGTACTTTCCATATCTTTATTTTTGAGAACGCAAGTAAATTAGATTTTAAATAAATCTCTAATGAGCAAGCAACACAATAAAATGCAAAGTATGAGATGCTCCTTTTTTTATAAAATAAAAATTGTGAAAGAATCATGTTCACAAAGAAAGAACATGCAATAAAATGCAGAGAGTTTCATTTTAATATTGGAGAAAACTAAATAGTGTTGGGGGACAACAAAGTTTTTATATTGCAATAATGTTCAAATGTAAGATAATTAAGTAATACAGATAAATGTTGAAAAAGAAATACAAACATCTACATAGAACAATTTAAACTATGATCTATAATAATAAAAGGCAATGTTTGTGTGTGCGTGCGAGCTATGTCCAGACAAATCTATCGCACTTACAGTCATGAAATTTGGCACACTGGTAGTCCTGATAGTGACTAAATTGCAGCATGAATTTAAAAATTTAATCTAGAATTTTTTTTTACTTAATGTTTTGTTTTTTGGGTCAAACAGATTAGGAGTAGAGAAAGCTTCAAAACTTGTGCTTGCAATGAAACAAATGAACAGCTGAGTGTAAAATTCTCCACTGCTCTAACATACAATAATATATCTATAGTCAGAAATATAATTTTTATTATATTGTTCCTTTTTTCCTTAATAAAATTGTCTTATATTTTAAAACGATATTATTCTTTATATTTAATTCACAAATATTGTTTAAATAGTTGTTACATGTTTGAATTAAATGTTTTTAATTTATATTGTTTTTTTTTTTTAAGAAAGTGCAGCTTAATGACTGGTATGCTCTTATCTATATATATAATTCTATGATTGTGGGGCTCATTATCTAATATATCTACAAATGTTAAATATATATATAGTTTTAAAAAATGATTAAAATAAAAAAAAATTGATTTAAATCAAATAAATCGATTTTTTTTAAAAAATCAAAAAAATTGACAACCTTGATCTCAAGCTTAAGTAAATACTAACCTCTTCTTGAAGACGACTTATCACAGCATGTGCAACAATCCTTAAAAATATTAAATCACTTATTACAATTACACATAAATGGAAACAAAATAAAGGATTTTTTTCTCTCAATGTTAATAACATTTTCAAAATGTCTCTGCAAATGAGCAATTCAAGGACATCCAAACAAAAGGCTTTTTTTTTTAAATTATTATTAGAGATGTAAGGTAGTAATAATGATTATCAACAATGACAATCTAATAATTTAATGTATTGACAACAAAAACATTTTAAAACTTCAGACAAATGAAAAAACAAAATCCAATCTTCAAACAGAGGTGCTTTTTAAGTTCATGTTTCAAGATACATAATCATCACAAAATATAAATGCAATGGGTTTCCAACAAACCAAAATGCACACAATACTGAGAATATCTTATCTGGCTCCTTGTGGAGAGAAAAATTCAATATCTAAAATGTAGAGAATAATTTATAAAGAGGAAACTGATTCAAATGGTTGAAAACCTCATAACATATTATCTGCCCCCCCCTAAAAAAATTAAAAGCAATAAAAGAAATATTTAACTAAAGGAGTAATTTGTAAAATCAAAAATTGTAATTCAGGTACGTGACTTGAAGAAGAACCACAAAAGGCAGAGTTCCAACAAAACTCCTATTAAGCCTTTCACGTTCATTGGTTTTGCAGTGAAACCATGCATTGATCATTTTTTTACTGCGCATGGGCGAAACGTAGCTTAATTTTTCTTCCATAACTTAAGAGCCAGATATACAGGCCAACTTATATAAAAATTCCAGTCCAATGCCGTTAGTATTCACAAAGGTATCGGCATTGCAAGAGTTAAATTCCTTTTGATCTCCAAGAGAAAAAAAGGATGAAGGTTCTTCCACAAACTGATATTTTTTTTAATTGAATCTTCAAAAGTAATATTGAATTTTAGAAAGGCTGAATACTCACGTGTACATATAAATTAAATACATAATTTAAATTGTATTTTGATGATAACTTATTCGTAGGAGAAATAGACAGTTATCGTTCATTGGTTTCACTGTGAAACCACAAATTTTCTGAAAATAAAAACTGATAAATTGTTTTCCTTTGCACATTTATGATCAGCTACATGTCTGACACTCATTTTTGAAATAAATTTAGTAATTTTCGAAACGAAACATGTAGTGAACTGTAAAGGGTTAAAAGATGTATCATTTGTATATAGTTCTGAGTACAGTTTCAGAGATATGGAAGTCAAAAAATTTAATTTATTCTTAGAAGTGCAGATTTTTAAGACTTGTTCACAAATTCAAAAATTAATTTTGCTACTTAAGAGAGTGCATCAAAGTTTTTTTTTCTTGTAATTTAATTAGTTACTCTCATATATAAGACTCAAAACAATCATTTGCAAACTTCAATAACAGTAAAAATAAGAGTAACCAGAAGACAACACAAAAATATAATAATTACATAAAAAAGATTCAATTATTATACCAACTAAAAGCATACTTACTGTGGGATCAGGAGCTCTGATGCCAAGTTTGTATGAAAAATGTGATGTGCGTAACCTAAATAAATATATTTATCAATAAGAAATATTAACATAACTGGTGTAAATATATACAAACATATAATGTGGGGCTGATTGCAACTGCATTTTTAAAAAATCCTGAAAATTAGTGTGTTGTAAACAAGGATATAATTTCGAATAATTGAAGATTGTTAATACGATGCACAAACATACATATTTTAAGAAAATGACTAGATTTTTACTAATTTACTTTGACAGGAAGTTTGACCACTATAAAATTTGAGGTAGACAATGAATCTAAAAATATCCTGAAATTCAGGATTTGAGGACGTAACAAATCTGAAGTTCCGGATAAATCCTGAATGATAACGACTAAAAGCATTTTAAAATGATACATCATTCTAGTAACTAATACAAAATTTACTTACGTAGAATTTATAACAATCAAAAATGTTATAACAACTCCTCCATAACAAATTATATCTTTGTTGGACAAAAATGAAACATCTGATGGGCCGCAAAATTCTTCATCTTCTGGGAAAACTCTTTCTAGTTGAGTTCCAACTCCAGTACCTGTCAATAATTTGATAGGAGAATTGAATTTTTAAAAAGGGAATATAAATTGTAAGGACAGTCAATAAGACAATAAAACTTTCCAACCCAAATTTAAAATATTTTCTATTCAAATACACAAAAAAAAAAATTTAATATGCTGAAACCGTATACACATTGATTCTAGAATTCCTCTGGGTGTTTATTATTTGCACTAATTATATCTGAAACAAATTAAAACAGTTTTTCAGTGCTTATGAAATAGTAAGGAGGCAAGAAAGGTTAAATACATACGGTTGGCTCACTAGTTTGGCAGAAAAAAAAATTTCAGGCACGAAGCATGCAAAATGTGCAATTCTCCATCAACACACCTCAAACGTGCTTGCTTCATATTTAAATATACAGATTAATAAATTTATATGCAAAAGTTGTCAAGATTTTAAATTTGCATAAAAACATATCCAAAACTTCAGGTTAGGTTATATTAACGTCCCGTTTTGAAGCAACACGAGGGATATTTAGGGACGGACCTCGTAATTTTGAACCGTAGTCAGATGATGAGGACAATACCTGAGCTGGCACCCCCTCTCCAAACTTCCGCGCCACACCAACGGGAGGACGTTTGGCCACTACGTATGATTTAGCGTGCAACAGGCCCCATACACGGCGGATCTTCAGTGGAATCGAGTTTCGAACCTGCGACCCTCCGGTCCCGAGGTCGAGACCTCCAAAACTTGATATCTTTACACATAAATGCTCTGAACTGCATAACAACCATAAAATCATGCTGTTTGAATTAACTTTCACTAAACATCATTTTAAAAATTAAAATCAAGCATTAAAAATAATTAAATAAGAACCAACAGTAAATAAAAAATGCATGAAATTGTTAGATAATTGAAAGTTTATTTGAGCATTTCTTTTTCGGCATTTTTTGCTTCATCACGTTTGAATTCCATGCAAGGAATGTAATAAATAAATACATACCAGCCAGAGTTGGTTCACTTGATAAAGCAGACCAAGTGAGGTAGACAACATATGCTGATATGACTGATGACTGAAGTAAGCCAGCTCTGGAGTCACCAGTATCTGAAAATTAAAACACATAAAATTAATCAATTTAGGTAATTTCATCAAAACATGAGAAAAAGTAATCCAACTAAATATTTAAAAAATTAGAAAATCACCCATCATGGTATGACGGGTGCAAATTGCCTCTTCATTCGAGAGATTTCCCGTCAAATCTGATGTGTTTAAATAGATATATATGCGAGAGAAATGTTTAACATCGATTGACAAAAAATAAAATAAACATATGTTTTATGACAGGAAATATTTTTTAATTTACATATTTCTTTATTCAAAAAATCATCGTGGTATCCATCCATGAAATCCATAGTGCATCATGGTGTCCAAACTATATCCCGCGCATGATATACCACTGATGTAATTTACTACTTTCTATTGAAAAATGGGAATTAATTTGAAATATATGATTATTATAGTTTAAAATTTCTCGGGAACTATTGATCATAGCGAGATAAATTTTATATCAATCGACAGAAAATTTTATTTCACTATTTTGGAGCTGTTCAATTTGAAATTAGAACGACAATTACTCTTTTAAATTTAAAAGTACTGAAACTTAGGTTCTCTTGAAAAAATGCTGTTTAACATCTGACAGTGCTATGACGCGAGTTTTATTGCTAGTGATGTCAGAGCGTTACCGAGAGATCTGGGCTATTATATTAGTAATATGCAAAATAAATAAATTTATCCATAGGAAAATGTAATAACTCACTTTTTTCAACACATGGCATAACTGATATAAATGAACACAAAAGGCAAAGGCCACCGTTGACACCAATAAACAATTTATTAGCAGAACACCCTTCTGCTCGAGTGTAATTCTGAGCAATCATCACAATTCCTATAACTACAGCTGTGTAGATTATCATTGCACAGAACACCATAGCTAAAAAGAAAGGAATTAAAATAAAATTGGTACATTTTAGCCATAAATGAGCTTTCTTCACATCAGAAAATTGCAGCAAAAATAAATCGGCAAAATATTCTCACACAGAAAAAATTCCTGTAAATTTTTTCAGAAACTGATTAGCCTTCGCATTTCAATAACCTGAACAAATAATATCACTAGAAATCCTTTTAAAGCTCAAAATAAAATAAGGTGAAAAATAAGTCACAATTTCACGATGTCCATGACTTTTAAGAACAATGTAGTTCTCAGAATAAAAAATTTTGTGCTCGACTAAAACTTTTAACATAATGAAATTTTTACACATTCAATCATTTCAACACTGAAATAAAAATATTTATAATAAAATAAATTTGATTAAACATTTCCTTTTAGATTTCCATTAGTGTAGCAAGCAGCTGTTACAAATTATAAAGAGTGGTAGAAATTGTTACTTTCCAAACCCAAAAAGTAATACAAACATAAGAAATAAAATAACAATAAAAAAATCTTTATTGTTAGGTCATTAAAAATTGAATTTTGAAGGGAAAAAAATCCAAGCTTCATGGCATAAGTTGTTGTACTTGGTCCATTTAACTCAAAATTTAGGTGCTACCACCACACTAATAAAAAAAAAGTACTCGCTTTCTTTCTTTTATTTCTTTTTTTATCATTATTAAAATCTATTTTGCATTTTCTGTAATTTTACAAATTAATGCAGTGAAATGGGGGAAAAAATTATGTTTTCAGTGGAGTTCTTAAAAATTCAAATGTCTCAAATCATAACAAGGAAAATTTCTGCCTACCATATTTCATGTTTGAATTGCATGTATATGGCATCATTTATGACATTTCTTTTATTACTAAAAGAGGAGACAGTTTTACTTTTTATCCATATACTGTACTTTAAAAGCCTTTACTAAAATTATAAAATAAACTCTTACCAACAAACCAACACCTGCTGCCTCCATCAGCAACTCTTCGTAGCCTAAATTTTGGTGAAAAAATTAACAAAAAAAGAAATTAGAGAAACTTTTGTAAGCTCTAAAAGTATATGAAATCTAAATAAATGCAATATATGTATTTAATTATTTAGATTTCATGGAAATTTAATAAACCTTGAATAAAAATCAACAGTGAAGAATTTTATACAGACTATAGCTACATACAATTAAATTTCTCAAACAAAAACAGATTAACAGATTTATAATAATATAGTAAGAAATGTGAATATCAGAAGACAATCTCTTTTTCAATGTAATGCAGTTTATAATAAATGAAAAGTATATCTGAAAAGGCAAGAATTTCAAAGATATAATCATGGGATACAAAATTGTGATCCTTAAAAGCTGAAATTATTACAATGAATCTGATATTCAGTTCAAATCGAAATCCATCGTTTCAATACCAAAAAATTAAAATTTTTTTTTAAATAATGGATCAATATGTAGCAAAATTTTAACTAATCTGGAATGACCTACAATTCACATCACATTCAAATTAAATTAGTTTAAATTTACTTACAATTAAAATTACAGAAAATCAATTAGATGAATTGTTATTAAAAAAACTAATGGAATAAATTCATTTTCCATATATAAATGCAGGCTGTAAGTATTTTGCCTATTTAATTCACAATTATTTGATAATTTCACTACAAAGGACTGCAAAAACTCCTTTGGTTAATTGAAAATTCAAATTCCCTAATCAAAGATTATATCACACTTCATAACGAATACAGATGGCCGTGAAATAGTAAGGATTGGGAAAGACAGGTACAGACGCCATAGGCACCAATCTAGGCAGACAGTGTGAACACAATATTTTTGTATATATTTTGAGTTTTCGAAGGCAAAAGTCGACAAATGAGATGAAGAAAATTAATTGTTATGTTCCAAGAGCTATTAATCCTCATTACACCTAAGCACAGTGGCGAATCCAGGATTCAGTTCTGGGGGGGGGGGCTGAGGTCATAAAAAATTTTGTATCGTAGTGATGAATGTCAACATCATGGCTTATATATACCAAAACACTTTAACTTTACAGACTTTCCTCACCTGACGATAATAATAATAAAGAACACTACTATAGTTTCGATAATTTAATAAAAAATGCAATGAAATAACTAGCCAAAAAATGCTTTCGACCGCGTCAACGCTACAAGTGGAATGACTCGAAAAGTAGAAAATTTTTCGAGCATGTCAAGCCAGAAATCAATGTTGTCACAATTTTATTATTAATTTTTTAAATGAAAATTAAGAACAAACAGTTATAGTGATTTTAAATAAAATCAAGAATTTTGGTTTAGCTCTGGGGGGCTGCAGCCGGATAGCCCCCCCCCCCCGATTCACCACTGCCTAACAAATGTACAATTTTACTTGGAGGTATATTTTTATTAAAAGGTTAAATACATAGAAATGACTACAGTGATAAAACACACACCTTGTGTCAGGTTAAATATAATTCTAGCAATCTTGTTATGATCAAATTAAAAGCTTTTATTTTTATTTAACAAAATAAACAAAACAGGAACTTGATTTTTTTTAAAAAATTAAAATTTAGAATAAAATCACAGAAATAGAATTTTAAGACATAAATTTTCAAAAAAAAAAAACTTAAAATTATCTTCTAATATTTTTGCTCTATAATTTATACAAATTGAAAAATGTAAGTTAACAAAGCATGTGATCAATTAATTTTCTTTAAACAATCAACATTGATCCAGAAAAATAATAATTACTAAACTTTTACAACACAAGAAAATAATACAAGGTATGAGGGGGAAACTAAACTAGATAATAACACAGAGAAAAACAACCAAAGAAGGAAAACATTAATAGTGAGTAAAGGAATTAAATAAGATGAGAAGAATAACAAGACTAGTACTAACCAATTATCAGTCCATGCATGGGCAAAATCTACAATGAGCATGAGCTGAATGATAATGAACACGGATGCTCCACCCATTGAGATGTACATCCAAACTTTTACAAAAATAAATAAATAAAAATATTTTAACCACAAGCAAAAAACAAATATAAGGTTTGGAGTAAAAGATGCATAATAATAAACATATAAACACAGAGTACTTACTGTGACCAAAGTGATTTAGATGTTCTGAAGGGATAAGAAAAATTCCAGCACAAATTGAACACAGAATAAGTAACTTATAGCACCACATTCTGAAAAAATACAAATATGTTTTAATGAAATATTAAAAAATTAATTTTAATTATAAGTAATTAAAAGATTGAAGTTAACGAATTTCAAAATTAGAAACAGCAACAGAGTCCATGCACCTTAGGAGAGTTCATATGTAACCGTTATTCATTTTAACAGCTTCTTTTCTCCGACATATTGTGTCCAAAAATAAGCACATTTTTATACGCAATTTTGTAATCAAATTGATTAAATAAATTCAAAACAGTTACAAGTATTGATTTTATTAATTTTTGATAATTTTTCATTGCAGAGGAAAAAGGACCTAAAAACTGGTTTACACTTGTTTTACTATCCAACATTAATTAGATTGTCAGAGCCATTTACAAGAAACATTGCAAAGTAAAGAAAGTGATAAAGCCAAGAAAATCAGTGGATTGGCTTAGAAAAATGACCTGCCTAGGCAGTGTTCGGATAAATCAGGGAAGTCAGTCCCCTTTCGTTAACTGTTAAATGGCTAAAAAAATTTCGAAAAACTCCTTCATTAAAAAAAAAACCCTCCAGAACAAATTTAAAATTCTAATAAATATGATGGAAAAAAGAAAAAATTAATGCAGTGTTTCAAATAAATGTATGCCTTTGTACACATTTGAAAATTTATTCAACACAAAATTTTTAAAAGAATTAAGAAAACCAATTTTGCATCATTCTGGAAACAATTGTAAATTTCCGTAATAAAATCAAGATTAGTTAAGCATCGATCTTCTTCAAATGTTGACCGAATATTTAATTCACACATAAAAAAATTATTTTCTGCATCAGACTTCCAAATGGTAGTAATTCTATTCTATGTTCTATGTATAATTCTAATTATAAATAACTTTATTCTCTTAGAAATGAGCTTTTAAAAGTCAATAAACAATATTTCGTGAAAAATAATAAAAAATTTGAAATCTAAAAAATATCTTACCCATGGAATTTTAAGAAAACATACAAATAAATTAGAATAATATAAGAATAATGAAAAGTAGAATACACCAATTTGACCATAAGGAGCAATATTTGCTTTAGCTGTTTTTTCAATGCTAATTTTTTTTTTCTAACTTTGCTCAATAAATGGTAACTAACCCATTAATGCCCAGATTAATTTAAAGCAAAAAATTTCAGCAAAATTCTTTTAAATTATGGGTTAAATAATCATCAGGTAAAAGAAAACTGAAATAAAATTTCTTTAAAAAAAAATCGAAAAGTCAGTAGGAAATCATTTTAAAAACTTTTTTATAGATAAGCATTAAAAGATTTTTAAAATATATCAAATTATCAAAAAATCAAAATTACTTTTAGTTTCAGTGCATTGCATTACAAATAAAAATTTCAAAATGATGACACTTCAACTTCAAAAATCTAGCCAATGTGTGGCAAATGTCAGTTGAAAACTGTTTAGGAGTTTGGGACTTGATAGAGAAAGCAAAAAAGATACAATTGAATTTGATATGTTAAGTCAAAAAAGTATAAAAGTAATTGTCTGCAAATGAGGATGCTGGACATTAATGAGTTAAGGTTATTTTGGATGATAGAAAATTGTTTTTAAATATAAGTATTCTGACCCAAATAACCTGTTCAGTACATGCATTTTCTCAACTACTTTTTAATATCATAAATCCACTTTATTTAATCAAATTGAAAAAAAATGTAAAATAAAACCCTGATACATTAAAATTATCTTTAAAGAATAGTGGAAAATGTAATAATACTTTTCCGTTAGGTCAATGGTAGCAATTATCAAGTAGAAATATTGGCACAAAATGTCACTTTTCAATTAATGTGGCAATTGTGTGCAAGTGTGCCAGGAATAACTATCTTTGCTGAAAATTTGGTCCAAGATCACATTTTGCCACTGAACAGTTTCTATAGTAGGTGAATGGAAATATGCCAATAAAAGTTAAGAAATAAATACAAAATAACCAAAAATGTATATAAAATATCAGAGAAAATGCAAAATAGTAACAATTAAAGTATATGACATAAATTTTATTCCTCAAAGAAGTGAACAAATTATTATTTACAGACAAGAGACTTTACATATAAATATAAAGATGTAATCAACATCACATAAAAGCAGTCCGGTAATTGAAGTAAAGGAAACAAGTAGAACAGATACTTAAGTTACCTAAAAAAAATTCAAAGCTATACACTCCACACATCATATATTAACCCTTTACGGTTCACGACATGTTTCGTTTCGAAAATTACTAAATTTATTTCAAAAATGAGTATTAGACATGTAGCTGATCTCAAATACGTAAAAGAAATAAAAACATGTACCAAATTTTATCCACCTAGTTATTTAAGTTTGTGAGTTATCGCATTCACATTAACACGGACATACAGACTTCCCGTTGATGGATTTTGTCCAAAATTTGATAGAAACCTACACATTATGTGTAAATACCACATACCAAATTTCATCCCTGTAGCTTTAATAGTTTTTGAGTTATTGTGTTCAGAGACAGACATAATTCCAAAATTGTGTCAGGCAAGTCTAAAACATGGAGATTCGTCAACATCTTGAGTTTCAATTTTTTGACAATCACAATACTTTCTCTTTGTATACTTCGTATACAAGGAAGTAAAAAAAATGGCATTTTTTATTTTGAAGAAATGAGTATTCATGATATTCAACAGTCATAAAATTCGATATTACTTTTGAAGATTCAATTTTAAAAAATATCAATTTGTGCAAGAACCCTCATCATTTTGTTTCTCTTAGAGATCGAAAGCAATTTAGCTCTTGCAATGCTATTATCTTTGTGAATACTAACGGTATTGAACTGGAATTTTTACATAAGTTGGTCTAATATCTGGCTCTTAAGTTATGAAAGAAAAATTACGCTACGTTTAGCCCATGTGCAGTAAAAAACTGCTCAATGTGTGATTTCACTGCAAAACCAATGAACGTGAAAGGGTTAAGCAGGACAAACTCTGGGAAATGAAGAGCTCGAAAATTCATAAATCAAGTTCCATATGCGAATATTAACACAGAAAAATAAAAGAAATTCTGCAGAAGATTCAGAACACATATACTGAACAAAAATTTGTAAAACTCTAATGCAGTGATGAAATTTTTCAACATAAGAATGAATATAAAATTATAGTCAGTATATGTATGTGAATGCACAAAATAATTTAATTATACATAACAAGGACACAACAGAATTTAAGGCACACTTACCCATTATGCAAACCTGATCTACAGCTATCACTGGTTGATATGCCAATGGTGAAGAAGGCCATGATAAAGAAAAAGGCAGCCATTCCGAAAGAAACTCGATATACTGCCATGTAACCAACAAGCAAATCGCAGTTCTCGCCTGCTTTTAGGGTTATGCATGTAACATTGTACTGAGGAAACTGAAAAATTAAAGAAAGTAATAAATCTAAACTATATCTGTGACACCACCAATGGAACATTTAATATATATATATGTAATAATCTCGCTTAATTTTACTTTAAATTCTAATATTATATATTTTAAAATCTTAGTACAGTAAAACCTGTACTAAAGGGTCTAGAAAAATTTCCGTTTTAGACAGGCTCATTAGTATATGAGAATTTCTGACGGGACCAAATATTTTTTTTCCTATTAAGACAGGATTCCGTTTCTTAAAGTGTCCGTTTTAAACAGGTTTTACGGTACAATATTAATGTATTCCAAAATCACTTTTCTGAAACTCCAGTTTTCTTTTATTTACAGCGCTGGAGGTATATTAAATCTCACGTTTTGGCATGTTTATTACTAAAAGAATATTTTAATAGCTTCCACGCACCACATAAATCACGAAATCAGCTACTTGTTGATGTCATACTTTTCCCTAAAACACTTACATAATTTACTAAAAATAGCTAACATATTCCCTTCACTGATCAAGTATCTATATGTTAATCCCCTATCTGAGAGAATACAGGGATTTTCTGTTCTCTTTAGACTTGAAACTTCCATACGAGATGTACATATGTCCGCCACTCTCCTAAAATTGACTTAAATATTCTGATAATAAATGAAAAATAGTTAATAAATCGGCCTGTTCCTTACTACAACAACAAAATCATTTTATACATATATATCCTGGATATAAACTGTAATTAACAGCATACTAATCATTTTTGACATCAAGTCTAATCAACAGTTAACACATTGTTGACTGGTCACGAGTTAACTCATGTTTTCATGCCGAAACGTTGTTGATCGATCACGAAAAATTTGTTTTACTTCCAAATTCAATTACAAAATAATAGCTGGTGACATGAGATAGTCTCTGTGTAAAATTGCCGGTCAACAATGTTTTTCAAAAAATGGTTTTAGTGAAGATTTTGTGACAATTAATTAAATAGTTGCATTTTTATTAATTAAAAACCACCTTTCCACTGCACATGTGCAGTTCAAGATCTTCTGCTGACACATGTAGAATACTAAATATGCAATAAAAGTGAATATTTAGTATAATATAAAGTAGAAAATAAAATGCAATAAAAGTGCAATGTACAAATAGTTTTTATGCAATAGAAATTCAAACTCTAAATAGGTTTTCTTCAAATTTTACTCACAAATATTATGAAGCATCTATATAAATAAAAAGGAAATGCAAAAATAATTTGTACACCAGAAATCCAAACCTGATGATGAATTTGTATTTGATGTTGCGCAAAGTGTAGGAATCCCTACCAATGGTAAACCCCTCTAGCTCGGTTGGTAAAGCATCCAACATAAGAGTGCAAGGTTCGACCCTCCGATGGATACTTTTCTTTTTCAAGCAATAGAATGCTTCAGTGTTCTGTTTAGCCGATACATTTAAATCCAAATTATTGAATAGATTTCCTTTAAATTTTGGAGGTTTTAGTTAAGGCTTCTGACAATTAATTAAATAGGTGCTTGTTTTTTAATTTTTAATGTAGTAAATTTGTCAGAATATACTTTGAAATGGTCATGCTGTTTTTCAAAAAAGAATATGCTTTCTGCTTTCAGCATGAGAATTATTCTTCCATTTATTTTTATTTTTATTCTTTTTAGTATAAAGCATTTTGCTCATTGATAGTTTAAGAAAATTTTCTGATTATATAAATATTATTTGGAGTTTTCTAACATATGTTACTTTTTAATTTTGTTAATATGCTTTTAATACTTCATTAATTCTAAAGAGTGTTTAATTTTTTAAAGAGATATTCCCATATTTTATTAGTCAGTTCTTTACTGATTTTATTTTTTAAAAAGTTAGACAATGAGAGGATTTTGCGCATTATAATAGTATTTCTAAAAGCAAATTTTACATCAAGATATGAGATATGAAAGTATTTTCATCCTTAACAATGCAAAAAATTAATTAATCTGCAATAAATTAATTCTTACATTTTCGATGATTTTGTCTTGAACGTCCTGTGTTAACATAACACACATCAGTAGAGTTCCCAGAAGAAGGAATAAAGTGTACATCAGTCGAGTCGATGTCGACTCCTTGATGGCTGGCAAGAAGCCGCAGCAGAGTCGACAGGGTCGGCATCCGCAACAGCAACCCAACTGGGAAAAATATTTTAAAATATTATATATATATATATATATAGTGGTGAATCCAGGGGGGCTATCGGGCTACAGCCCCCCCCCCAGAACCAAGCCAGAATTCTTGATATTATTTAAAATCATTAAAACTGTTTTTTCTTAATTTCCCTCTTTAAAAAAAATAATAAAAACGTTTCAACATTGCTTTCTGGCTTGGACAGGCTCGAAAATTTTCCTATTTTTGTCGTCATTCCACTTGTACTTGTAGCTTTGACGCAGTCAAAGACATTTTTTGGCTAGTTATTTCATTGTAATTTTTATTAAATTATAGAAAGTATTGTAGTGTTCTTCATGATTCTTATTGTCAGGTGAGTAAAGTCTGCAAAGTTAAAGAGTTTTGGTTCACTTTAGCCTTGAGGTTTGACATTCATCACGATGATACAAACTTTTTATGACCTCAGCCCCCGTCCCCCCGACCCGAATCCTAGATTCACCACTGTATATATATATTAATATTATTGTATATAAATATTAAAATATAATAAATTAAGCAAAATCAAGAAATGAATTTCGGAAATAAAATAATCAAAAATATGTTTTGTACTCAAGAAACTTGTTCATTTCAGTCTGAGGATAAAAGTAAGAAAAATTTATCCTAACACAATATTTTACTGCAATGTAATAGAATGGAGAATAACATTGCTTTATTTAAGTAATAATTTCTAACACTTCAGAAATCAGTGATGTAAAGAGATTAAATGGGTACAGAGCATAGCATTTGTTTCTACCCCTTCTCACAATGTTTGTGAAATAAATAATAAAAAAAAAATATCTTTGGTCAGTCTAATGGTCAGTCAATATGACTGGTGTCCAGGACATTGGTACTGTCCTTGGCCCCTCATCACTATACCATTGTCAGATGTAAAATATGCTTTGATATTCAAAATATTTTCTTCATCTCAATTTTATGAGGGCTGAGGCAGGTACAATAGAATCGTATCATTTGGTATCAATACAACAAAATGATAACTTGTAAAATTATAATCTACTAAATCTGTTAGAAACTAGTTCAAATCATTTTAAATTTAGTCATATGATACAAAAATACTACAACACGTATGATGAATTATATTGTGGCTTTTTCTCGAGTTATATTTTCATTATAATTCAAATTATTAAAAATTAATCCTATAATTTCGATTATGAAAATAACGTACTCCAAAATTTACAAATTGTTTCCGAAAGGAAGAAATAAAACAATACGCTTTATTTGTAATGAAATGTGAATTACAACTGCCACTAAAAATTCGTAATAACAAAAAAGAACTTATTGTAAAGAAGCTATAGAATGACAAAAATTGATGCAGTCTAAAATTTTCAAAAAAGCATTTTTTTTATTGTAGATTTACATTATAGCAAAGAAATTTTGATTAATGCTTGCTAGAGAAATATCAACACAAAATTTTGTATTAGTTAGTTTACACTTGACATTAGAGAATACAAAAATTATAATAGTTGGTAATATAAAAATTGATCAGTAACATCTTTTTTTACAAATAGCATAACAAATATACAGCATTACCTGTCCCTGGCACCTTCCACCCATGGTTCTTTGGGCTTCCTTTGGAAATTACATTCTACGAAACCACAGAAAGTCCCACATGAAACATGAATAACAAACCGTGCGTAAACAATTGCAACCTAATCAAAACAGAAGAAAAAGAAAACAATGAGTACGTGAATTCTGCTGCCAACTTCAGCATGATAAATACATCGTGCGTGGATCGTTTTTTCTACGACGTGCGAAAAAAAAGAATGGTTTCGGTTTCTCGAATCATAAAATTAAGGACAATTATGCTTTCTTAAAGTCGTGTATTCGAATAGATGTTTATATATCAACATAAAAGCCTAATTAAGTAAGGCACAATCGCAGGAAGTATAATTTTTTATTTGTTTTGGATATTATACGGCTTTTTTTAATGAACTGTTTCTTATGTCCTTTTTGAGCACAGTGAGACAAACTGAACATTTGTCTGGAATAACGGCTAGTAGCATTTAATGGATAAAGCATTTTGAATTGAATTAAAATAACCCAACCACAGGTAAACTATGTGTTTTCTGCCCATCCATCTGAATGCGACAACTCAACATTACAAGTGCTAGAGAAGAAAAAAAAAAAATTAGCGCCGGCTTCGAAGTGATCAGCTCTGAAAAAAAGTTTTAAATTTTAAATTTTTCCCTAATGATATTAAATTATATTACTTAAAGCAGAGAGAATGCTTCCGAAGAACGAGTTAAATTATTTAGATGAATAAAATTGTAATTATTACATGTTCATAAATAAAATCATGTTATCTGTTCATAATGTTCATAAATAAAATCATGTTACGTAGGGAGTCCAAATTGAAGCATTCCCTTAAGAAGACAAGATTTTCTACAATATCGCTGGGATATTGTACAGCATTCAGAATATTGCACACTACCTTGTGCTAATAAGTTCAAATATTAATGGTAGTGGTGACTGTCCGGGGGCAGGGCCCCTCTTACGAGGATGCCAAGCCCCCCCCCCCCCGGCGGGGCAAATGTTTGTTAATGTTTGTTCCCCGTTCAAATGGCGTGGAGTGATGGAAATGGGGAAGGGTTGAATATTCGAACCTCCCACTCCACTCCTATTCAAGCTCGGGTTTGGCAGCAAAGTTGCATCAATGTTGCTCTGCAAATCTGCAAGCTTGCAACAAATTTGACACGTCAAGAGTGCAAGTTTGAAACAAGTTTACGCAACCGAGTTAGTCATCACGCGTCAAACTTGTCACAAGCTTGCGGCATCATACCCCACGTAGCACAAGATATTGACTTATATCATAAATTTCGAAAAAGTAATATTGTACAATATTTTTCCCAATATTGAAACAGTGTAAAACGTAAGACTTTTTCAATACTGTACAATGTTTTTTTCATAATATTGGATAATGTCATATAATACTGTATAATATTATACCATATTGAATAATATTGTACTATACTGAATAATATTATATAATACTGTATAATATTATACCATATTAAATAATATTGTACTATACTGAATAATATTATATAATATAACATTATAGTGAATATTTTAAAAATACATTTTAGAAGCATGAAAAAATGTTGATCACTTAAATTCAATGTGCAGAACTTATTGTTAACACTTTGCGATTTTTTGAACGCCTTTACTTACAATGAGCTTTGAACCCGGGACCTTCTGCATGCGAACCAGGAACCTTACCTCTGAACCAACTAGTCTTACATCAGGGCGTGTAAATGATGATAATAAAATGTAGTTACAAAGTTCGGATTTCTACGAAGTTTCATGTTCATTCACAATTAATCTGAATAGTTTTCTTAATTAAATTATCTTTTATCGTTACAATTTCGAGTTCAAAATGAAATTAGAAGTCAAAGAGGAAGCAATTTTAGCTCTTATATCTAAGTTTGCTAAGAATCAAAGCTGTATAATAAAGTGCTACAATATTTTTGTGCTGCCATCTGTCGGACATAAGAATAACTTCACCTTAAAATATTGACCAATGCAGATTAATGTAAAAATCAAAATATCATGTGCATTGTATTGTATAGTATGATATAATATTCAGCATCTTAAAGAATAATTGTTCCAGTGGTGTTTTTGTAATAAACCCTCCAATCGAGTGATATCCTGAGTTAAAATGAAGATTTTTATAAATAAACATTGTTTTTATATTATTTGTGAAAATTTTTTATCTCGGAAATACTGATACATACAATACAATACTTTATTACAGTATTCGGTGTTCCTCGGTGTTCATAATATTGTATAACATTGTGCAAATATTATATAATATTTCTGTGCTACCTGGGACTCATTGCAAAACTATAGCAAAAACAGAGTACGAACACAACCACGGCTTCGAACTCCCGACACCTTGATCGTCCTAAAGCGGTCGCCCTAACCATTCAGCCAGCTAGACTCGAAGAGGAGAAGATAGATTGCGCTTATAGATTGCGTAAATAGATCGCGCATACGATTTATTTTAAATTGTTTTCTTGATTTCATTAATATTTTAAATTTTGTGTTGAGAATATGATTTGAAGTCACAGAGAGGGCGATTTTCGCTAATAACTTCGTTTTGCTAGTAGAATAAATTATGCAATTCGGGTTCAAAATAATTATTTTTAAAATGGGACAAAATGTAAGTTATTATTTTTCAACAAACATTGACTGTTTTTTAGGTTTAATTTTGTTTATAAACGTCAAATTTTCAACATTAAGAAAAAGGCGATATAGTTTTCTTTAAAGTGCAAGTTCTATATTTAGTAAAAAGATGGAAAATATTTAAATTTGTTTAAATAAAAAAGTTAGTTTTTTTACAAATTATCATTGATTTATTGCATTAATAAAAATAAGGACGGTCTAAGAGATGCTATTAAAAATCGGATGTTTTTTAAAACAGAGACAAAGATTATCCGTAAGTATACCATCATCTTTGCAGCAAACTTGTTTTGCAATCGTTGTGTGAAGTTCGTCATAACATCTTCACAGCAAACTTGTTTCGCAAGTGGGTTGGTCGATTATACTTTGTTACTTTGCAGGAAATTCGCTGCAAAGTTGCCACACCAAGTTTGTCATGACAAGCTAATATCAAGAAAAATCAAACTTACTGCATGTGTACATGCTATCTGAGTAGTACATAAATAAAGATCTGGCGAAAATTTGAGAGGATCATCTTTACACTCCTCCTCAATATACAGCGGGTCGTGTCCCCTTGTCGGGGAGACACTGCCCCCCGTCGGGTGGACTTTAATGCCACTCTTGATTTCTGGGCGTGCGACCCCTATTAGCACAAGATATTTTACGATATCTCCACGATATTCTGAATGCCGCACAACATTGTAAAGATATCGTACCGAGATAGCAAAGAAAGCTTTAGGTCCATTCTGTTACCCCCGGTTGGGTTGGGTTCCGCACGTTAACAACGGAATCCAACCCAACCGGGGGTACCAGAATAGACCCCCTTGTCTAAAAGGTTTTGGAAACCTTGTCGTCGGTAGGGGAAAGGGTTGTCACAAAGGTTTTGATGCGACAAGGGTTGAACATTTCGGCAAGGTAGCGGAAAGGTTCGCTATTCAACAAGAAACAAGGTTTTCTGTAGGCTTTCTAGCAAGATTTCCCCAATCTTTTATTACAAGTTTGTTTCAGGCTTTCCTCAAGCCTTTCAAACGGTTGTTAAGAGCCCTCCTTCGGCGGACACAATAGAACCCCCTTCTCCCTCTCCGAAGCCGTACTCCTACAGAGGGGTCCAATCCCTCTTTTTTATCCCCCTTCTTCTTACGTCATCTTAGTCCAACTTAGAGTTATCTGGAATGCCAATTAATTAGATCAATTAGGAATCTTAATTAATCAAAGCTTAATTATTATTTTCAATTAATTTGATTAATATAATTTTTAATTGGAGTTACTTGTACGATTTCGTTGTAGATTGTGACAAAACTTAAAATCCCTTCGAGCCAGAGATCGAATCCGCGTTCATAGAGTTAGAGGGCAAGCGCACGAACCACTATACCGGGCGGGGCTACACACGATGGGACAGGTGGTTCATAAAAAGCTTTGATACGTCAATTTTGCGGGAATGGTTCCCGAAACGGTTTGCGCGGAAATGCTTTCGCGGACAGTCTATGGAAAGTGAAATGGCAACCTTTCCTCAACCTTCTTTGCTATCTGTGTATGAAAATTGTAGAGCATATTGTTCTAATAAGGACGGACGTTTGGCGATATTTCTGTGCTAATAGAGATACTCAGTATACGTTAAAACACATTGTTTGTTTAAAATTTAAGTTAAGAGCAAAATTAAAACATGATAGACATTGTGGTTAATTGACAATCTAGCGATAAATGAGCTTAAGGATAAGAGCATGCATCGCCAAGGCGTGCTTTCTCAATGCTATTTAGTGGCGCATTTTCAACGAGAAGTTTTGTCTGCGTGCGTTGAACGTGGCAGTCATACCCTTTTAGCACAAGGTATATAGAACAATATCTATATGATGTTCGATTTTCTGTGTGCTGCGCAATATCGCGAAGATATCGTAATGATATTGTACATTTTCTTGCTCTAATAGGTTATAATTATTGCTGTCTGCTAATGGTATTTTGAAAACAAGTATTTCTATTAATAATAAAGGAGAATGTGTGCGTGTGTGTTGGCGCTCTTTATGATGTTGAGTATGGAAAGGGCCTCAAAGCAATTTTGCGCCTGTCGCCTCATATCGCCAAAGTCTGTCACTGACAGTTTCTGGAGTCCATTAGGGACGTGCATAGTAGACAATAAACAAAACAAGCGCAAGGCAACTAAAAGAACAAGGTTTAAATTTCTATCACACTTTGGAGTTTAAAATTATTTTGTTAATTGAATCGTGATTATCAGATTATGATTATAACAAGCCGACCGCCGAAGGCTTCTAGTTAATAATACAATCTACTGAGTTTCATAATGTTTACCATTGTCGTTTTTATAATTACCATAGATATCATGGATGCACATGTCCATCATGCCTTTTTTTCTATTTATTTTTTTCAAAAGTCAGTAAATCTAACAACATTTTCGTATCATTTGTCGAAAAGGACAAACAAAGAATTCGAAATTATTGCGTCCTGACGTCAAAAGAGGTATTGTAAATGCATTCAAATCCATAAACTGTCTTTGCTATTGTTACGAAAAATCTTCCGGTGGGTGTATGAGAGTATAGTTGAACACGCAGGATAATAAAAATTAGCTCTTTATTCCACGAATTTACCAGAAAAACACGCAGGACAGGTAACAAAAGTAAATAACGCTTGTATAAATTAACAACACAAGCAGAACACTAATAAAACTCAGTCACGGCACTTTCAGTAGCACTCAGCGTTTATTAGCTAACCAGCTTGCAAGGCGGATGAAACTGCAACTGATTCACTCGATGAACTCTCGGTATTTATACATTTTCCCGACATGATGTGACGTCACATAGAAATCTTTCGAAGATTCTCTAAATTTCGGCCCCAGTAGAAATGGGACCATAAGTCATGAATTTTCGTGAAGCTTCGTTTTGTCGCCAAAGTCGGGGTTCTTTGACTTGCCTTCCATTGAAATCTCTGTAGTTTAGTTTAGTTACGTTAACGTAGCAACACGGGGGCTATTTTGGGACAGACCTCGTAATTTTGAATCACGGTCAGATGACAAGCACGACACCTGAGCTGTCACTCCCCTCTCCAAACTTCCGCACCACTGGGAGGACCTTTAAGCTCTTTTATATATACAAATGCGCGGTTATGTTTTTCATTTGACAGCAACGTTACGTGAATTGTTTACTCCATTGTTTACATTTCTTCAGCATGGGGATATATCACATTTTAACCGATGAAACTTTTGAATGTGCTTATTTTAAATATAAGTTTATTTATTCATCGATGGGTATTTAAAAATTTCGCAAAATTCCTCAGATATAACTTGAAATTAATGATGGTTTTTAATCCAGAATGTAATAGGAGTGAGTTGCCGAATTTGGAATGGCGCGTAGATTGGACCGGTAGCATAAAGTCAATTCTATTAAATATTTGAATCCTAAAATAAGTAAATTATGCTCTAACGATGTAAGTAAGGTGCATGAAACAATTTTAAAGAATGAAAAAAAAAATGATTTTATTGTGCTTAAAGAAATTCATGGACTAATTTGGGAAAACAGTTTCTTCGATTGGATCGATGAAAATTTTTTTACTTATTTTTTTCCTACTTTAAAATATATTTCACCAAAAAACTTTTTTACACTGCTTCGAAAACAAAGTACCAAAAAAATTCTACTACTTGTTTTTTACTGAAATTATATTTGCAGCACTGTAGATTAAAAATGTTCAGGTAATCCAAATAGGACAACCTTCCCTATGAACATGCAGTAGACCATGGAAATAGTTTTGATTCGAAAGATATTGCAAAAAAGGAATTTTTTTAAAAAATTTTTACAGAATCAAAAATCGATCAAATCAATACATCCTGCGACAGAAAACATGCTGATCAATCGAAGACATTTTCTAGCACTTAATACAGCTTGTTAAAGAAATAAAAATAATAAAATCTGACATTTCTGTTGACTGCCAATAATAAAAAATGTGTCTTCTTTTTATTCCATTACGCATTGCTTTGAGGAACACGTCTGGAAAATTTTACTTCGGTTGATGTTCTTCAAGAATCTTCGCAATTTTTCCTGGTATTTTATCGATAATGACATAAATACGTAATTTCCCGGGGAAAGAACAAAGCATAAAATGTAGAATAAAAGAATTGCTGTTAAACTGCCAACACTTTATCGTACAGAAAGAAATGGCAACGCGATTTTATGAAAACGATATTCAGAATGAAAACATTTTATCGACATTAAATTTCATCACATATTGTTCTTTTATATTTACAGATTAGTAAAATGGCACTAATAGGTAATTTTATTGTTGTTAAAATGTGTTTGAAATGTCCGAAATAGGAAATAATGAAGAGTTTTATCAAACAATTGACAATTTTTGTTGATTTGTTACCTTTTCAATAAGTTATTGCCACAATACATAGTTTAGTGTTCCTATTGTTTTTATGAAATGAAAATGAGTTTTTCTGACTAAAACAGTTTTTATAGAATTTGGAAAAAATATTAGATAGGATAAATGATTTCCAAGTATGATTTTCAAGATGTTTATCAATTCATCCTCGAAACAGTATTTGTATTTACAACGGGGAAACTGTTAAAATCGTTTGCTTGGTAGTCTTTAGACAACTCATTGTGATAGTAGATAATGACATTTTTTAAAGGAATTTTTTGAACAAACTTTTCTTAAAAAACCGGATTTCAAATGGCACTGAGGAAGTTATAGAGATTTCATTTTGAAAGAACATTTGTCATCAATTTTATATCCGAAATAGTTGTAGCTCTGCAAAGCTGAGTTTCACATGAGATTTAAGACATCTGGTCTAATTTCAGAACAGACTCATTTAATGTTCACATGATGCAAGCCAAATCGTATCGTGTAGGAGGAATAAAGGACGAAGGAAAGGAATCCAAGCCACGCGAATGCGACCACTTTACGCCAAAACCGAGTTTGAATGGGAAACGCGGTCAGAATTGGCTTGGCGCAGTGTGGAAGGTTCGAATATTCAACCCTTCCCAATTTCCATCACTCCACGCCATTTGGAAGGGACGCTGCTGGTCTGTGAATGCGGAAATCCGACTAATCCGGGGTCTAAGTACGTGAGGTATACTTTAACGAGACATTCAGCCGGAATGACCAGCAGTGGATTTCCAAGGCATGGAGTGACCTTAAATGAGCGGCCTTGAGGCTGGACATTCACGAGCGCGCAAATTTGACAGCTCCAAGCCGAAACCGGTCGTCAATAGAGACTCACACCGACCCGGAATACCCTAAAGGGTGTAAAACCGGCCATTCACTTGAAGTATAACCATGCCATTTGTTCTAAGTCCGGTTTTTTTACCCATTTTCATCGAAAAATACAGGCACGCCATTCGCTTGTATTTAAAAGGACGCTAACTCTGAAAGAAGGTAGGGGGAGCGATCTTCTGCCCTCCCTTCAGCTGCTTGTCAATCGCTCTTCGATTTTCCCCAGTCAGCAGATTTTAATTTATGCTACCCTCAAAGCGAGGCTTCAATTTACGCAAGGCATTGTTCTTTTCGCTAGCCTCTTTCAGTGTCCCTCTGAAGCGAGACTTTAAACTCCAGAGTTTACACTCCGATTTGAGTCCAGACGGAATTCCAACCACCACAAGCCATTTGGCTGATTTCCATAGATTTTGATGGCTTTTCCCTTCGCGTTCAAAAATATCCAGTTTATCTGTGAAGTGAATGGCCGGCTTAAGGCTAAAAATAGGTCGGTGGAGAAAGGAACGGTTGTAAACGTGAAACCCGGTCAGAATTGGGGTGGCATAGAGCGGAAGGTTGGATATCCAACCGGTCTGGA
>BGPR01006295.1:1811-81969 GCA_013235015.1 Araneus ventricosus | reverse complement strand
ATGTAAAACAAAACGCTTTAACTTTACAGACTTTACCACCTGTCATTAAGACTCATAAAGAACACTACAATACTCTAGATAACTTAATAAAAAACACAATGAAATAACTAGCCAAAAAATGATCTCTACCGCATCAGCGCTACAAGTACGAGTGGAATGACTACAAAAGTGGGAAAATTTTCGAGCCTGTTGCAGAAGCAATGTTGTCACTTGAGAAAAAAAAAAAAAAAAAAAGGGGAGATTAAGAACAAACAGCTGTAATGATTTTTTAAAAAATCAAGAATTCTGATATTCTGGTTTAGCTCTGGGGGGCTGCAACCCCATAGCGCCCCTCCTGGATTCGCCACTGCGAGGAAGGCAAGTCAAGTGTCGAAGTCGGGGGAATTTTCGATTATCTATGTGAACGTGCTTTCTGAACTATAATTTAAAAAAAAAAAAAACATAAGCATAGGAACAAACTGAATGCAGAAAGTTACTTGAGGCTGAAACTGTCGAGTTTTCATCCAGATATTGACTCTCTCGTGGGGACAAACAATGCCAAAAATTCCATTGAGAGTTTTTCTTTTTTTGAATGCTGACCGCTTTTTTTTATAGTTTTCTTACATTGTGACAGCTCAGCAATAACAATAAAGTTTTTTGCTTTAAAAACAATATATTTTTAATCCTTTTACATTAAGTTTTACTAACTCCTGCCATATATTACATTCATATCTATATTTATGAAAGGCAATGTTTGTGTGCGTGTGGGCGCGCGATGTCCAGACGAATCTATCGCACTTACAGCCATGAAATTTGGCACACAGATAGTCGTAATGGTGACTCAACACACCTCGCAGCTGGAATTTCAAAATTTAATCTATAAATTTTTTATTTAATGTTTTGCGTTGTTTTGGGTCATTTTTGGCACGTTTACGGTCGTAGTATCTTTCCTAATGATCGTTGAAAAACAATCCATGTACCATCGGATAGAACGAACAATTTTCGTTCTAATGAAGTTTGTTTCGAACGTCTAACGTATTTTATTGAATTTTGAGAATTTTTTAAAAAAATAGTAATTTTGCCATCTAAATTTTATTTTTGTTTTTAAATTTGCTGCATCCAACGTTCTAATAACATTATTATTTTCAATTTTTTTCAGCTTATAACTGCAACGGTTCTGTCGGATTTAAAACAAGAATGGTTAAAATATCTTTTCCCGTTTTTTTTAAATTAATTTTTTCCGGACGGTTGAGAGTTATTATTCTCGATCGAGTTCCTCACGCGTCACCTCTTCGGAACGTTGCTGGCAATTTTGATTGGCGGACGCGCAGGATACGTCATGACCTCCACCTCAATGAATTACTTCGATTATTATTTTCGGATTCAATTTTATATTTTGCTTGCTGTATAATAATCATTTTCACGTTCCAATTTTGTAATATTGTTTTGGATTAACGTACTCTGTACTGTAGCGCGAAAAAAATTAAGCAAGAAAATCAATAATGTGTATCTTTTGTTTTGATTTTGTTTTCAAAACTTTTTCATGTCATTGTGAGCGTTTCTTTTTTTTTTTTTTTTTCATTTTGCTGAAGTCCTAATTCCACGGGCAACGCCATGCGTTCGGCAGTGCCTTAAGTCTCGCATATTTTACTTGCAGTATAATAATCATTTTCACGTTGCAATTTTTTAATAATGTTTCGGATTAACGTACTTTGTATTGTTTTTCTACAGTTGAAATGCCATTATCTCGAAGAAAAATAAGCGGGAAAATCAAAATAAAGTGTATCTTTTGTTTCGTTTTCAGAACTTTTTCATGTCATTGTGGGAGTTTTTATTTTTTTCATTTTGTTGAATTCCTAATTCCACGGGCAACGCTGTGCGCGTACTGCTAGTAATATATGCATTTGTATTTTTTTACTTGTATATTTAGTTAGTGGGCCTCAAAATATTTTTTTTACACAACAGGCTGTCCGCTCAACCAAAAAGGTTGGGGAATCGCTGATATAATGAGATGAGATCAAAATAAATACAAAAAAAGAAAATTCCTCAGCATTCATTAAAAATTAAAATATAAATGTGATTTAAATTTCAGTTCGCTTAGTATATTTCTATCAGGGCCACATGCTTTTACGATATGCCTTCGAGTCTATCTTTTGAAAAAAAAAAAAAAAATATTTTTTCTACTTTTCAGTACACCATTAAAAGCATGTGTTTAAAAACTTTTTTTCATTTTTATTATTCAAAATTATAAACGGCCAGAATACCTTAGCAGTGAATGATGGGTAATAATTTTGGAAATTTCTGTAAAATTTACTTTGCATATCTTTTTTGTTTGGGGGTGGCTTTTTTTTTTGAAGAAAAGTTTATTTTTTTGATAAGAATGTAACCTAAAGTTTAAGTCAGTAAAACTTCTTTTGAATAAGATTGAACGAAAAAAAGAAAAAATCAAAATACTGAAGAAAATTTTTTTCGCTTTTTTTAAATGCACAGTTATACGATAGCTTCTATTCATTTGTAATAACATGCACAACTTTATTAATCCAAACAAATAAGAGTTTCGTTCTTTTTCCCAATTTAATCACAATAAACAGAATTTAGCTTCAGTCAATTAATTAATAAAATTGACTTGAGCAAAGAATGTCATTTTCTTTTTTAAAAAAACTCTTCGAATATTTTTTTTCTCTACAAAATAGTTTTAAAAACATATGCTTACTGATAAACAACTTTTTAATTTAATCATTAAAAAAATATTTCCTCCTTTATTTTTTTAAAATTACGTTTGATTTAACAAAAAGAAAAAAAAAAGACAAGTCAATTTTTTCTCCACAATCAGATGACACTTTTTTAGCTGAATTAATCCAGAGAAGATGAGCCTTTTGATTTTGAAGCTAGTTGGCACATTTTACACAGTTCAAAACATTCTCTTTCTAAACTGTGTTTATAACCAAATTAATTTTACTTAAAAACGTAAAGAACTGCGCGATAATCTGGCTGCCACGAAAGAAAAAAATTCACGCAATTTTTAATGAGATGAACAATTAGAAAATAAAAGAAACCTGAAATCTGCAGTTTTCAAAACCTACAATTTTTCTTTCGCGAAAAGTTAGAAATGGCCTTAAAAGATCTAATAATGGCTGATTTTTTAAAGATTAAAATTACAATTGGGTTTGGGGGGACAGACCTCGTAACTTTGAAGCGCAGTTATATGAAGAAGACGATACTTAAGCTGGCAAAACACTATCTTAACCGCGTCCCGAACTTAGGTCCTATGATCTCAAATCTGGGATTCTGCTAACTAGACCAAGGAAGGTTTGCTAATTAAATTATTTTATTGGTGTCTTGTAGCATAACGTTAAAAACAACAATTAGCTCACTGCATCTTATGATATACCTGGAAGAAGATTCACAGAACAATGTAACTTCATTAATACTTTAATTATTTATCACTCTTGAATGAATGCACATATTTCTTTACAGGCCATTAAAAACCTTTTCTCAAGAAAAATCATCGCCCTTCGCTCTTTTTCATATCCAGGTTGTCCTCTCTAATAGTGGCCAGTAACTAATTCCTGAACAGTTAGAATTGGTAATGTACTTCCAATTGGAAAAAAATGCTTTAAATGACCTAAAAAATTATATTTTTTGTTGTTTGAGTCAATGAGTTTTAAACTAGATTTAATCTTAAAAATAACCTTGTCCAAGATATCTCCATCGCAATTCCTATTACACATAGAATGTGGTTGTTCTATTAGGATGAGGAAAAATTCATGACCGTTTTTCAAATTTGTTTTAAATTTCCAAATCTCTAATTCTTTTCAATTACTCTGTTAGTTTGATGCAGATTTTCGTTAAGTGAGTTAAATCATTTTTATTTTTTTTTTTAAGTGAGAAAATAAATGATGGGTAGTACTTTGAGACATTGCTCCTTCTTAGAAAGCACAAATCTTATGAGCAACTTTGGTGGCCATTAATTCTTCGATTAAAGCGCAAAAAGCAAATGTTGTCGAAAATGCTAGTTTTATTCACTCAACATTCCCCATTAATGAATTAAAAATATACAAAAATCAATAAAATTTAAAAGTCAAAATACATTATCTTGTACAGCATAAATTATTTTTCAAATAATATTTTGCAATGTGTTTTATTTCTTGCGACTCCATATCAAAAATCCTGAAACCTAGTGTGCTGTAAAAATCTGACAAAATTTCGAATAATTACATATTGTTAAATTGATGCAAAAATAAACATATTTTAACAAAGTGACTGGATTTTCACAACTTTACTTAAATAAGAAGTTTCACGACTCCCATGATTTTTATATAATCCAAAATTGTTACACTATCTTAATGATATCTTCGTTCTAAATCAGAATTTGAGACCGATAGTGAATCTAAAAATATCCGAAAATTTCGGATTTGAGAAAAAAAAAAAAAACATTCTGAACGTTACCTTTTCTGATTTCTGCAAGCATTTTTAAGTAATAATAATAAAATAAAAAAAAAACTCCTGAATTATTCCTCAAACTAATATTTCATTGAATAATGGTAGCTCTGTATCGAAATTCCTTCCAATTTTATCAATTTTTGTTATCTGCACACTTTTGGTTTCATAGCCAAGATAAATGGCAACTGGAACATAATTTTTTTTTCGCTTCCTCCCCTAGCAAACGTTAAGGTGAACACGTTATTAAGCTATAGGATTTGGCAATATCTATAGCAATTGATGGATCACATGGTTTCACTTTCCAAATGACCAGATTTAAAATCAAGTGAGGTCATCAAAATGGAATTTCTTTCAAGCAATTATTCACCAAGTGTGGCAATCAAGATTTTTTTCACCCTTTTGGGCAGCTTTTTAATAGTTAGCGCTATTATGATGATGAAATCGCACCATTTTCGCAAGTCTTACCTTTTCTTTGTTAGTATCAATTGAATGTTCCCTTCTTCAACCAACAAATTTATTATGTGCTAATTTAAGTCAAAACATCAAGAGCAAATTTATTAAGCTCAACTATAAATGTCTCTTTGATAGGATGAACAGTGTGATGAGCAGGGTTTGTCAGCAAGCAGGGGGCATGGCTCCCTAGTCCATAATAAAATAATTAGATGTCCTGGATTAGTCAGGACAAATGCAGATTTTTACTTCTCGTCTTGGACTGATACTCCCTTCTTCACCATATCTAGAATGCCTTGCACTGAAATCCTGGCTATTTCATATAACTATATATTCAGTACAACACTGGAAAGTTGACAAAAGTATTGGCACTTATGCAACTTACAGTGAAACTTTAAGTCGTTGAATAGCACGCATACTGAAAGTGATAATCAAAGTAGTTACAGAAAGCTTATTTGGGCTGAAGCTTGGATATTAGAGGACCTGAAGTACTTGAAACACCTTTTCAAACCCTTTGTTAGATCATTTTAGCCATAGGTCATTCAAGGAATGATTGGGATTACATTTCAAAAATCCTAAAAACTACTGTGCTATAAAAATCAAACATAATTTCGAATAATGGTAGTTTGTTAATGTGATGCATACTTGAACCAAAAAAAAAAAAAAAAAGGATTTTCACCAATTTATTTTGACTATCCACTCAATTTGATACAATCTAAAATTATTACACTATCTTTAATGATATATTTGTTCTAAATCAAAATTTAAGACAGAGAGTGAATCTAAAAATATCCAGAAACTCCGGATTTAAAAACGTAAAAAATCTGGAATTCAGGATAAATCCCGAACTTATCATTCCTGCGCATTGTAATAAGATAAGATGATTCTCAATTTTCCAAAGTTACATTTTAATATAAATATTAAAAAAGAAAATTTTACTTTAAAGATAATTAATTACAATTAAGATAATCAAAGCAGACTGAACAGCACAGTAGGTAAAAGGATTTATCATACGTATATAAAAATATATTGCAACTCGCTTTTAAGAAGAAAAATTAAATAAAATGCACTCGCTTTTAAGAAGAAAAATTAAATAAATGTATGAACAAAATAGGCTAAATTATAAAATGCTTTCTATGTTTCCATCTGCTATTGAACTCTGAACCGATTTCATCAAGCACTCAATTTTAGTTATTTTACGTCCAGTTTCGAAGCACCACGAGAGCTATTTTGAGACAGACATTGTAATTCTGAACTGTAGTCGGAGGACACCCGAGCAGGCAGCCCCTCTCCAAACTTCTGCACCACACCAGCAGGAGGTTTGACTCATGACGTCAGATTTAATGTGCACCAAGCCCATATACATGGTGGATCTTCAGTGGTAACAAGGTTTCAAAAGTGGAACCCTCTGGCCCTGAAGCAGAGACATTACAAGTAGGCATCAATCACTCAAATCTATTTCGATACCACAACACCGATGGAAAAGTGCATTATGTGTTGCAAACATTTGGTTTTAAAAATACCTCACTGATGCTCAATTTTTAAAAATTAAAGATCTGTTTTAAAAAGTGTGTATTGAATCCATAAAGAATTTCACAATTTAAACTTGACTTACATTCCTTCAGCAGGCCTCAATGCATTGCCTTACCGTTCCAATTATTATAAATACTGTATGTGGTTTTTAAACCAGCTTTCACATTAAATGTTATAAATTGAAAAGAGTAATTCGTCGCATAACAAGCAACATCACCCATCTAAATTTTCCAAGAGCAAGGAAAAACTGAATTTTTAAACTGAAACTAATTCGTTGCATAACAAGCAACATCACCCATCTCGATTTTCCAAGAGGAAGGAAAAACTGAATTTTTTTCTCAACTCCAAATGAATATGGTGGATTTTTTTTTTTTTTTCACATTTGGTATTAACAGGTGACTGTACAGGATGTATCAATGGACGAAAGGAAAACAACCTGCCATATTTGTTTTGTTTGCTAAAAATTCAGTTTTTCTTCCTCTAGTAAAATTGGATAGGCAGTGTTGCTTGTTAAGCGAAGAATTTCTGCAACTATTCTCTGATTTTCATTTCTTGAAGTAACATTTAAAACTTAAACAAAAGACAGAAAAAAAGTTAAATGAGGAAAAACTGAGGACTAAAACAACTTTTATGAAAAACTTTTATTTTACATAATATGCACTGACAAAAAAATTAACATGACTCATTTACACAGTTTAAAGAAACACCTGTAAAATATTCCTAACAGCGAAAATTGGGGAAAAAAATATTTCCACATTAAAAAAAAAAGCCTACAATTTGTTCTTCATACATATGAAGGAAGGAATGGCATATTCATGAGATCACACATTGAAGTACAAAGCTGGTCAATACAGAAAACAACAAACACAGTCACACAAATGAGGAATCTGGGTGAAAAACTAGCCTGTACACTTATTCTAAAAAGTTTATTCTTGCATCATGTGCATTAAAAAAGATAAATAAAAACAGGACATTGCAATGCATTTGCAAGGATAATCTTCATAATGATTTTTTAATCTATTCTCATTCATTGGTTAGTACTTTAACAACTTATTAAAGTACAAAACAAAAATGTGTTTTCTTAATGAGATTATTAAATCTTCATGGAAATACTTATTCAATTTGCTACAGCTGAATGAAAACCAATTCAATTATATATATACGAAACTGAAATAGAAATTAATTTTAAAACATGTTTCTTCTTAATAAAAAAGGTAAAAGCAATACAAATGAAATAAAGTAGGTGCAAGAGTGATTGAATAATTTAAAATAATGAACTAATAATTAGTTACAAAATGCTAATGTAGCAATTTCACCATATGTCAAAGAAAAAAACATGTATTGCACATACTTTGCATTTTTCAGTTTTGTAATCTTTAGATAAAAAGAACGTGCTTACAAAAACTAACAATTCCCCAATATTGAAGAAACTGTACATAAAATATATATAAAAAAGTACAACCTAGCTTCAAACTATCAACAGTGAAAATAATAAATCATGCTAATTATACTTTGAGCACCAAAATTTATTGGACAAGAATCTGGATATAATAAGGATTTTACAGCAAGTTTAAAATTTAAATCTAGAATTCACTAAATATATTAACATGCGCAAGAAATAACTTGCACTTGGCTGAATTTCAGCTAAAAGAAACATATTACTGCTGGATAATGTGACATCACATATTCCACAAATATTTACCTAACAAAATAGCATTCAACTGAAACAGAGGCAATACTACACAAAGAATTTTGACACAGTGCTCTTCATACAAAGTTTTATTATGGAAACATGAAAATATGTATGCTTTCAAATGATATAACAGGAAAATCAGCATTATAACGTCTATGATCACTTTCTCAATAACATTCTTTCTCTATACATTACATTCATAATAAAATAAGTACCCCATTTTGAAATGCATAGGATATAGAGTTTTTTTACACTAGTGTAAGTGTAGAAAATCTATATATACAAATATCTTGGAGGTCTTCTGGTTGTTTTACCTCCTATCTCTGTAACGTCTGTTGTCAACACGATTTGGCATACGAGCTGTTCGTCGTAAAAAGTCATCTACAGATCTTTCATACTGGAAAGAAATAATAAATAAGCAATTAAAATTTAAAAATTTTATTCATATTTCTATATAGCTACTTGCTAAACCTAAATGAATTATTTACTTAAAATAATAAGTAATGATAAACGAGAACTTTAATTTTTTTAAAGAAGTTCTTTGAAAAGCTAAAGTGTTGAAGGACGACTAAACCTGATTTAGCCTTCAAATCTTAATGCTCTAATGTACTTCAGAAAAAGGGTGAAGAGCTCTTTTACAGAAATAATAGCCAATACTTCTATTACTCTTAAGTTCTTAACCAGAAAACACTTATATGAAAAAATTAATTTTAAACATTTTATTTAACTTGTTTGTTCTTCAAGAATTAACAATTTTACAAAGAATTTGTAGGATTTATTTGCTAAAAACTTAGCCAAGATTGCCAGCAATCTCATTTTTCGGATACGGGGAAAAAGTAATATGTAGCCTTTTCACTGGCAAGTTTGCTCTAAAGTCTCATCAGCAAAGTTTTAAAAATATAATACAAATAAAAATATGTACATTTGGGGCTGCAAATATAACACATCTACTTTATTCAAATAAGAAATAAATAAAAATATGAATTACAAAGAAAACTCTTCATCCTCTCCCCATTTTTCTTACAAAAATGTATAAACCCTTTGAAAATTATGTATAAAAAATTTTAAAATACAATAAATTAAAAAAAAATTTTCTAAAATACTTGAAATTTGATCCAACAACATCCAATTTTTATACAGCAACATTTTCCCTCATTAGTTCCATTTCCATATTTTCTAAAATTGACATATTTGGGGCATTTATCCAAAGCATTTTCCCTAGTTTATTAAATTAGAGTATACTCACGAAAACATTCAATACTGGCAAAATAAGATCAATTTTAGAAGGGGAAAAAAAAAACCCCAAAGCAAACATCAGCTTTGATCTTTTAAAACAAAAAACTCCCCAAACACATTTTGTAACATTAAAAGTAGCAACTCTCCAGAAATATGTAAATGTATAATTTTTTTTACAGCTCCAAAAGTCTTTATTTCCTTACCATGAAACTCTAATTTCTTCTTGATTAATAAAAGAGTTATATATATCAGGGTGTGTAGTGAGAAACTGCTGCAAAAATTAAGCACTTTAGCCGAAAAAATTAAGCATATTTGTACATGTATGCATACGTAGGCCCACGTATTTTCTAAACATAAGAAGTTTACTGTTTTGTTTTATAATACTGCATAGTTTTTATTGAAAAATTTAAAATATATATTTTTTATTTTAAATATGTAATTTTTTAATTTTAATATTTATTTCTGTATTTGCACAACGTCTTCTGAAAAAAAGTATATCCTTTTGGTTTGACAAACAAATAAAAATGATAATGCAAACTGTCATTACCAAAAATTAAGTCAACTTTTATAAGATTAACAATAAAATCTGTAATAAAAATCTGTGACCTTTTTCAACATTTCTTAAAATTAACAAATTACCAGTTAATTTGCCCCTTCGAGATAATCATTCCAGTATTTCAATATACGACGGTGCCCATTGTTGAAGAAGAGGGAGCAAAGTCATTAATATTCCAGTCAGCAAAGGGTTTGTTTACACAAAAAAAAAAAAAAAAACATATAGTTTTGGAAATTGGTACACATGTTTGTGAGGAGCTCCTGTTGAACATACTAAAAGTCCCCGGTCATGGGGGGGGGGGGGAAGCTCACACTGCCATCTTGGATTTCACCCCCCACCTTTTTAGTTTTTCTTGAATATCTAAAAAACTATTCAGTTTTCAAATTACAAATGATTTAACAAATTAAAGAATGTAAAATTCCCTACAAATACACACATTTATTATTTTTCTAGCTTTAATAGCTTCCGAGAAGATGGGTCTAAAATTTTGCTGTTATCTGGGATTTTATCCCCAATTTTTTTAGTTTTTCTTGAATATCTCAAAAACTACTTAAAATTTTCAAATCACACCTGAAACAACAAATTAAAGAACGTAATAGGCTTCAAAGTTTGCTATCATCTTGGATTCCAACCCCTTTTTTAGTTTTTCTTAAATATCTCGGGGGGGGGGGGGGGAAGAAATTGAGTGTTAAAACAAGAAGAAAAATAAAAATCTGTATATGTAGGAAATTTTACGATCATTAATTTGTTGTATTACAAGTAACTGAAAATTGAATAGCTTTTGAGATATTCGTCGGTTCTTGGTACATCTGGTATTCTTCTATTGATAATCTGGTAAACAAAGCTTTATGACTATGTTTTCAATTTATCCTATTCAACACCTGAAGAAACAAAAAATTGCACTTCTAGACAAAATTAAGCACTTTTAAGGTGCTTAAAAATGGTTTTCAAATTTAAGCACTTTTCATGACGCTACACACCCTGTATATGAAACAGTTTTAAACATAACTTTGAATTCTTAACAATAAGATTAAAAACAATTTAAGCTTCTAAACCTCGAAGCTGGATTTTTTAAATATATCAAGTTTAATTCTGAAGCAGACAATTCTTATTTATTCATACATTTCCTTAAAATAAATCAGTTGCTAAGACTCAATTGCATGCCAAAAAATGATATATTTACTTCAAAACCACAATAATGAATATTATCATCCCAAAATAACCAAATAAACACACGCACACATAAAAAAAAAGATTTTTTAAAAGTGAAAATGAATAATTTACTACATTAGCATAATTTTTCATGATCAAATTTAAAAAAATGAGCTTAAATAATATTTATAACACTACTTTTTTTTATTATTGTTAATAGAAAAAAAATCTTACAGCTCTTTTATCCAAAGGCCTTGGTCGTGGAGGTGCGGGAAAATCCTGATGATGCATGGATCTGTCATAATAAGCTGATGGCTCCATGGCAAAAGGTGGCTGAGGAAAATTGCACTAGAAGAATTTTGGATTTTTGAAACAATTTCCAAAGAGAAATATATATTTTACATATAAGGGCCATTCAATTAGTAACGAGCTGCCACAAGAATATGACATGCTGGACAATGCTAGTGAAGAGAGGAGGAATCAGTTAACCCTTTCAGAGATACAATTGATTTTCTTTGTTAAAGTATTAATTTGTGTATAAATTTATAAGGGTAAAAAATAAAATTAGTGCTGTGATTTGTTGCATTTATCAGATATTAAAAAATGTATTTTTACTAACAGATCATCAAGAGACCACCGCTTGTCTAAGAAAAACTCTTAAAGAAGTGGTGATTTCAAAATGAAAGGGTTAAATGCATGAAGAAAAAAAAATTGCTTGCAAATGAGACTTCAAGTGGTATGTGAAGTTAACAGAAGGCAGCAGCAGTGATTGGCCACGCTGCAATGCACAGTCAAGTCAAAAAGACTCGGAAAACTCTTCACAATCATTGGTTCTCCACTGCGCCCCCCTCATATGCTTAATTTAAATGGGCTGTTCTCTATCACCCTCTACAGCCTGAATCTCTCGCCTTGTGATTCTGCAGCGTTTGTACATCTGGAGAAAGCACTCAGAAGATAATTCTGGTCAAAGGATGAAGAAAAGGAAATAGTTTGGAAATCTATTTTCAGAGAAACCTCAGGTTTTTCACAAGAGCCTAACATTCTGCAAGGTATCCTGCAGAAATATTTCAACAAGTACAGTACAATTTTTTTAGTTCTACAATAAACCTACTATTCTAGGTCCATTGGGTTCTTACATATTGAACAGCAGTTAAATCATTTAAATTCATAGCAATATTTTCAGATTTGTAAATGAAGCATGATTGTTTTATAACAAGAAAAGAACAAATCATTTAACAATTAGGAATTTCAACTAATTTCAACCCAATATGAAGTACTACTAATAAATGTGTTCTTTTTTAGAAAGACTTCAGATTTTTAAAATGAACAATGGCTGTGTATTAAGGTTGCAATAATATGTCAGCTTAAAGTTTATCAATAGACAACTACTCAAAAATCCTATATATATCAAAATTGTAAACTATAAGAGAATTAATGGATTAAAAAAAACAACAAAAGTATCTTTAAATTTCATAATAGTTTTTCTCTCTTTAAAAGGCACAGAGAAAAAAAACAACAACATAATTTAATTATGGAAAGTTTTATCTGAAAAAACATTTTTGGTTAAATGTCAGGTTTCCGTAGCATTTTATGACTTAAGGTATTCAGATGACATTTAAACTTGCAGAATAGCAAATACTGTGCAAGGCTTCTATTACATTGTGCAAAATATAAGCTGCAAAATGGGATGAACAGAAACTAAACTTTTTTTTTTAAAAAAATTGTATAATCATATAAAAAATAAATAAATGGAAATGCCATGTAAATTATGTTTTTCTTAGTTCACAATAAGCCAGTGTAACAGGAAAAGATGTTTTAAGATTGGCAGAACTGTTGGTTGTTGTCTCATTCATTGCAAAAACACCTTGGACTTTGTATAGTTTTCCTCCTAATTTTTTAAATTTAACTTTGCAAATACTAATTTATGAGTGATCTTTTTATGTAACTACCTGTAAAATAAACTCGTTTTCAAGTTTACTTTAAAATTTAGTTCTATTTTGTTAACGCAAAAAATTAAAATGCTCACATAACATATGATTAAGATTAAGACGATATTGCTATCTTTGCCTGTTTAACAGATACATTAAGAATAATTTTGCAACATTTTTTTCCTTTATATTTTATTATTTGCTTTATCTTTATTCTCCTTATATCCAAGTTCAAAATTCGTAAGAAAAAAAATAGTCTTAAATGTACAAGAGAAAATTTTTCTAAGATACGAAATTTTTCAACAGTACTTAGAAAAAGTGAGTGTGCACACTGTCAAAAGCAAATTGAGGAAAAATAAAATTTTAATTGTAAAAAACATTTCAATGAATTTGAAAAAGCATAAATTTATCAGTAACTGCAAAATCTGTTAATCGCAGCATACTAAGCAAGAATAAAAATTCATGGATTCTCCGAGGACGATTTTCAATTTATTTTCCTCGCATACAAGAAAATATTTTAATTAAAACTTAATAAAAAAAATTAAGAATATCAAAATACTTACTGGAGGTCCAAAAGGCATTACAGGCATAGCACTTCTTTGGTGATAGTCTCTTTGGTAATCCCCATAGTTCTGCTAAAAAAATAATCATTATTTTTAGGAACAAATAAGTCTTTAAATAAAAATTTAAAGACACCAGATATTAAAATATTTTGCTGCATTAAATATCAGCACGTTTATTAAATATATATACACAAGTAAGAATTAGGTACTATAAAATGAGGCAAAAAGAATAAATTGTCTTTTGCAATTCCATTTAGAAAACAAATGCTATTGTATAGTAACGAAGTCGGAAACCCTCCATGCTTTTGCGAATGTGCCAGATGGAGTTATTTTCATCAAAATAGGGGAAAAGTGAAGAATGGATGGGTGATGTTTACATTTTACTGAGCGTGATCTAACAAAGAACTCCGGAAATGCGCTCATATGACTCATTGCCCGACACCCCTTTCCGATATAAAATTGTCCAAAAGTGGTAGTCTCGGAATTTGTTGCTGAACAGTAACTTTATTTGGATTGCAATGCTTTTAGTTGCTTTCTTCTTTATAGGATTACATTTGTTTTTGTTGTTTATTTACTCCCAATTTTATTTTCAAGTACCGATTGATTCATAGTATTTTTATGTAGCTACTTATAAAATAAACCTACAATGTTGCTGAATTAAATATTTATGGCTACATTTTTGAAATTCTACAATCTATAAATAACTTTTTCTATTATTACAAAGAGAAATAATGAATTTGCAAACATTCAAGAATCTATTTTATATTCTGTAAAAAAACAAAATAAGTATAAAGCAGCAAATCTAAAGCAGCTCTCAGGGTAGGAGACTGTAATATGTATAAAGATGAATACAATAGTTAAAAATTAATACTTTTTACAATTAGATGGTTTGTTTTTTTACATTCTCTTAAACATAATAATAAGTTCACATGAAACTATTAACAATACAAGCAACAACTAGAAACAATAATAGGAATTTACAAATTTCTCTATTATCCCATTTTGCGGAATGATTAAAACATCACATGTGTTTCACTGTTGTTAAGTGTATAGTTATCAGCTACAACCTAAAATTCATAAATCACTTTAAATAAGGCCAGGGATCCATGACTGTATATTATATTGATATTTTTTATTGCTTAAATACTTTTCATTTTCTAGAACTGAAGTTGAAAACTGTTTCTATTACCCCCTCCCCATACTTGTTTCGGAATATGAATCAATTTTTTTACAGCTGAAACATCTGTTGATATAAATGCTCATCTGACAATATTTATTTTATAGTCTATGACAACTCAAGGCGAAAGTTTTGAGGTTCAGCATTATGTCCAGTTAAATAGTCCTAAACACAATTCTAAAGTATTTTAAAGAAACTGATATATTAGGAAAATAATTTAGTTTTCTTAAAAGAAAATTGTCTAATTTCAAGTAGCTTTTTCTGAAGTAACAAGATGCATAGAAACATATATCGTTGTTGTTCAGGCAAAGGTCGCCAAGTCCAAACTTTTCAATTTAGAGATACCTATCGCATCGCCAATTACTACTCTTCAGTCTGGTAAAACTCACTAACTTCTTTGTGCTTCTGTTGCTGAGCAGTAGAGATGTCTGAATTTCACCAAGTCCTGAAAGCGTTTTTAACATCAGGCAGAAATCACCAAGTCACTTTGTGATTTTGGGCAGATTTACTTTCGACATTTATGAGACGGTTAAAGGACTTACTGATTACCTCCCACTGCTGGTAAGGTATGATAATTGCTTTCCCAGACTTTGAGTGGTGTACACTGGGGGTGAAATGACCAAAAGTGTTTGGTGAAGTCTGTAAAATAATTTTAACCATTTTTCATAAAGACGTAAAAGTTTAAATTGCCATTTCTTAAAACTAAGTTTGGGGACTTGGTGACTTCTACCTGAACAACGAAGATATGATGCCATTCATTAGTGATAACGTCTCTTGTAACTTTTTATGTACTCTCACATTGTCACCGACTATAATTTTTGGAAAGAAAAAGAAATAATTTTAAGCAGCAGTAAAAAGAACTTACCCCATTCACAACATTAGAACGATTTCGCATATTAAATCGGTCAGGAGATCTAAAGAAGTAAACAAAGAATTTTTGAAGCTTAATTAATATAGTTTGTCAGGCAAACAATAACAAAAACTGTCAAAGCAAATAAAATGAAAACAAATTTTTAGTCTGTTATAAGCTAATCTTGTTTAAATGTAAGAAATAAATTACCTGTCTCTACCTTGCATTGGCTTATAGAATCCTAAAAATAAAAACATCAAATTTAAATTAGTATACTGAACAGATTTGAAATAAAAGTACTGTCATAGATGAGTATCATAAGCCCATTTCATTTTTTTAGTTTCAAGTAAATCTAATGTTTTATTATCTTTAGAACACATTAATAATATAATTTTTTGATAAGATTCCAAGATTGATTAATAATAAGACTGTACTTTATGAATAGTAAAAAGCTTTTTTATTTTCCTTTCTGGAGGTCTTTCAATGAATTTTGGTAATATAATCAAGTTCGCATATAGAATCAACCCCTTCCACCAACAAAAGAGACAGTCACTTTTTTTAGCATAGAAATGCATTCTGCAGAGTGATATGAAAAACAAACACATCCTTTAAAAAAAATCAGAATAAAAAAAGAAAGGGGAGGAAAGGAAAGGAAAGGAAAAAAAAAATTTGGAAAGCCAAGCTGGATCACTAAAAGCACTTGACAACTCTGTTGATGTTCTGAAATGTTGAAATAGTAAATTAATTCAAACTTCCAAACCCATTTTTTTTTCTTCACATTTTCCTATTTTCCTTTATTTGACTACAAGGTTAACATTACAGAACAGGTGCAAGAACTTGCATTCCAAGTAATTGGTACAGTTCACATAAAATTCTTCAAAAGAATTAGAACTGATGTAATCTATCATTAAATGTAGATTAATTTTGCACACAGTTCAGACAAAATTCTCCAAAAAGAATTAATCAGGGTGCGTAGTGAGAAATTGCTGCAAAAATTACGCACTTTTAAGGACTTTTTAAGCACCTTAGCCAAAAAAATTAAGCACCTTTGTACATGCATGCATACGTCGACCCACGTATTTTCTAAGCATATGATGATTTCTGTTTTATAATAATGCATAGATTTTATTGAAAATTTTAAAATATATTTTTTTAATTTTAAATATGTATTTTTTAAATTTTAAATATGTATTTTTTTAATTTTAAATATGTATTTTTTTAATTTTAATATTTATTTTCGTATTTGCACAACATCTTCTATTGTAAAATAAAAGATGTATTTTTTTATTTTACAAAAAAATTAAAAATGATAATCCAAATTGTCATTATCAAAAATTAAATCACCTTTTATAAGATAAACAATAAAAATCTGTTACCTTCTACAACATTTCTTAATATTAACAAATTACCAGTTAATTTGCCCCTTCGGGATAATCATTCTAGTATTTCAATATATGGCGCTACCCATTGTTGAAGTAAGAAGGAGCATAAAAAAGGTCATTAATAGTCCAGTCAATAAAAGGTTTGAAAAAAAAAAAAACCAACAAAACATTAAATCATATAGTTTTGAAAATTGGTACACATGTTCGTGATGGTCTCCTGATGAACACACAACAGTCCCTGGCCTTGAGTGATTTAACAAATTAAAGAGCGTAAAATTTCTTACAAAAATATGCTTTTATTTTCCTTCTAGCTTTAATGATTTCCGAGATAATGGGTCTCAAAGTTTGCCGCCATCTTGGATTTCATATCCCTTTTTAAAGTGTTTTTTAATATCTCGAAAACTATTTGATTTGCAAATTTGTTGCAATCAGCAAATTAATGAGTGTAAAATTCCCTACAAATACATGCATTGTGTTTCTTCTATCTTTAACAGTTTCCGAGGTAATGGGTCTCAAAGTTTGCTGCCATCTAGGATTTTATCCCCCTTTTCTCAGTTTTTCTTGAATATCTCGGAAATTATTTAGTTGTCAATTCACACGCGATACAACAAATTAAAGAACGAAAAATTCCCTATAAAAGAATGCTTTTATTTTTTGTTCTTGTTTTAATAATTGCCGAAATAATGGGCTTCAAAGTTTGCTACCATCTTTGGATTTCATCCCCCCTTTTAAGTTTTTCTTAAGTATCTAAGAAACTATTAAAACTGAAAAAAAATTAAAAGCATGCATTTGTAAGGAATTTTACGATCATTAATTTGTTGTATTACATGTAATTGAAAATTGAATAGTTTTTGAGAAATTAAAAAAAAAGACGAAAAAAGGGGGATGAAATTGAAGATAGTGGTTTCTGAGATCCATTATCTCAGAAACTATTATAGGTAGAATAATAATGAATGCATGTATTCGTAGGTAATTTTCACGCTCTTTAATTTGTTAAATCAATTGTAATCTGAAAACTGAAGAGTTTTTGAGATATTCAAGAAAAACTGAAAAAGGGGGTCGAAATCCAATACGGTGGCGAGATCTCTCCTCCTCCCCCCAGGACAGGGGACTTTCAGTATGTACATTAGGAGTCCTTCACGAACATGAGTATAATTTTCAAAACTATGATTTAATGTTTTTTTCATCCCCATTTTGGGCCTCCGTTAACTGGACTTTAAACATTATCGCAACATGTATTGACATTTCTGGATCTTTCTCGCCCAGGATTCCTTCCCAGAATTCTTCCCTTTCGTCGCTTTTCTTTCTAGATACATCCGGTAAACAAAACTTTATGACTATGATTTTTATTCAACGTCTGGGGAAACAAAAAAAAGAATGTTTTCTTTACACTTCTTGAGAAAATTAAGCACTTTTAAGGTGCTTAAAAATGGTTTTCAAATTTAAGCACTTTTCATGATGATACACACCCTGTTAATGGAGGAATATTTTATGAAGAAATCCTTTTTGGCTTACACTATAAAAATTGCAGTTTTATGGCAACTTATTTAAAAAATTGCCACTTCTTCATTCTCACTGTAGTCAATATGAATATAAATATTGAAAAATGATAAGGACAAAAAATGACAACAATAATGAGTCAATTCCTTGTTTGATTAGATTTCTGTCTTCAATTAATCACTTAGCTGATTTGCCCTGCATTAAATTATCATATTTTTAAAGTTTTAGAATTGAAATTAAGTTACTATAGACACAATACTTTAATTTAAATATTGCCTGCAATTCATAAACATGTCAAGTGTTCAATTCTCTTATTCAACAGAAGGTGTCATGTAATCAGATAGCGGAGAAGAGGAGTTAACAAAAGCTTATATATTTAACCCATTCCGTATGTGTCTGATTATTGATTTAACAAGATTTTCAATTTAGTCTTATTCGAGATTGAAGTAATCAAGTTATAAGAATTCACATTGTAAAACATCTAAAATAATAAATAAGAAAGTGAAATAAAATAGATCATTTTCTTAAAAACCTTCATATTCCTGACGACTTCTCTTAGGTCTTGGAACTTCAAAGTTTTCTGGTCTCCTACGACGTCTTCTATGTATTAAAGAAAAAATATTTAGACAAGATGAAAAATAATAATTCGAGACAATAAGATAAAGACCACACTAACAAATCTTACATCATCAATGAAAAACATATTAAGAGAGCATTAAAGTTTGTACTCTTTTTTTCATTTAAATATACATCAGTCCGCCCTCCTCTCCTCCAAAAGAACTATTTCTTTGAAATTAAAAAAAAGAGCCTATAATTTAATTATGAATCCTCATATAATCTAATTTTTAATAATTATCCACTAACAAATTTAATTTTAAATGTAGTAAAATATACTTTTATTTAATTAATATTCAACGGGGAGAAAAGTATGCTTTGTATCATAATTTCATAAAAGTATCATAATTTTTAAAACTTTCAAAATAGTTCTAAATGCCAAAAGGATGCATTATAGTTATCAAATTAAACTTGATGAGGTAGGACAAAGACTTAACTAATTAATTTTTTAATGGCTGGTCTAAAAATCATTTTAACAATATTAGCTCAATTTACAGTACTTGACACTTCAGAAATTGTATGCTGCTTTAATTTAAAAACTGTAAATATAAAATAAATACAAATGAATATCTTTAACATAATGATAAAGTATAATTAGCTGGTAAAAACAAGTAAAGCTATGTTTTTATTTTCTTTCACAATTAACTACTTCACTTGTTGAAAATACTTAACCTATTTTTTTTAAAAAGTCATTTTCTTCTAAAAATCCAAAACTGCAATCAAACATGCCCAATATAAAAGATAACTCCACACTGACAATTTTGCTTATCATTCATCCATCTTCAAAGAAAATCTGAGATTCCTTTAAACATGACAAAGAGAAATTTAAAAGGGAGAAATACAGAATGTATTCTCCAGGATACATGAAAACAAAACTAGCAGGAGTGTCTCCCCGAAATTTTCTTATATACTACCCCCAAAAGCCCCCCCCCCACGTGTATAAAAAAATTCGAACCTACTGTAACCCAGAATCCAATGACTATCAGAAGGTCTTTCATAGTTGATTATAGTGATTGTAAAATATTTAGGTAAGGAATCAAATTCATAGAGATGTGTACCGATTAAAACGCATGTCTATTATGTGACACTGCTAGGTTCCACTCTTGCTGGCTCAAAGACAAAGTGACGTAATTCGCTCATGTAGCTTCAGCGCTACCAATATGCATGCGCATGGAGAATAAGATCAGAAAAATTAATTATGCAATTTGAATGCCTTTTTTTTTTTAACCAATTGACACAAAAATTGGACACAATTAAGGTAAGAAGGCCACATACCAAATTTCATTTATCTAAGTAATTTTGTTAAGTAGTTAATGTGATTAAAAATATGCGATTATACAGACTGACAGACAATCAAGTGATTGACGGATTTGGTCCGAAATTTGGACGGACCTACATTAATGTAAAGATCACAAAGAAAATTTCATCCCCGTATCTCTAATAGTTTTCGAGTTATCGTGTTCATAGACACACATAATTGCAAAATTGTGTTTTTCGGACTCAGGGAGGTCAAAACGTGGAGATTCGTCAATATCTCGAGTTCAAATTTTTTGACGATCACAATACTTTCTCTTTGTATACTTCGTATATGAGAAAGTAAAAAGTAATCTTATTTGAATTAAAATATAATTTTTGATAGAATAGATAGTCTTTAAGGAGGGAGGGGAAGGGGTAAAACCCTTCATTTTTTTTTTTTTTTTTGCAGATCTTTGATAAATGTTTCTGATGCTATGTTTTTACATTTTTAAATTAACTACTTCTATATTTTATGTCATTTCTCACCTTTCTTTTGAAACTTTTTTTTAAAAATTTATTTATTTTTTAAGTATATTTTTGCAAATCTAAGCCATCAAAGGTATTGGATACTGGTTCATTGTTACAGCATTTTCCTCAATTTTTTTATGTTAATTACTTACTTTCCAAACAATATATAGGAGAAATTATTCTAAATTGATTTTAATCTCATGGAAAATTAAGAAATTTAATATTATGATTCAGAAATATATTTTTAAAAATTTTGCAATTACAACAGATCCCTATGAAAAATTCTGGATTATAAGAACGGAAGATTCATATTTAAAAGAGTATGCAGTATTAAACATTATATACACTGAAATACTTACCTTCAATACTATATATTATTATTAATATTATACAAACTATTTTAAGAATTAGTGTGGTCTAATATCCAAATAACTGCAAAGTAAATCATCAGCCAACACTTTTTTTATGAATGCAACAAAAAGCAATTTAAAGATTTAAAAGAAAATAGTTAAGAAGATCTCTAAAATAGCTTAAAATAAAATGCTCATAAATCCTTATAAAAAAATACAATAATTTTAAGAGCAATTAATATTACAGAAAAATAGCACCCCCCCCCCGCCATCATTATTTACAGAAAATTTTAAAGCATAGAAGTATTGAATTACACTTTACCAATAAACCTTGTAGTTTTACATAAAAAATGAAATTCTTTCTACAAAAAAGTACTAAATTTACTAATGAAGGTAACATATCCCTGTATCATACTTTTAGACAATATCCATATAAGTAAGTATGGAAACAAAAAGGTCGATGTATCATCAACATTCTGTAATAAAACAAACATAAAACTAAGTAAATGCATCATTAGTGTAAAACAGAATACGCTTGTTAGGAATGCACATTTAATACAGTCCTTCCCACTACTTTCATAAACAGTAAGATTTTTATAAAAAATTTAATTTCTACAATTTGACAGAAATTGAAATGAATAGCTTCATTCATTTCCAAACATAAAAGTGAACTAAATTTCTGAAAAAACACCTTCAATAATAAATTTTCCAGAAAGATTATTATTATCATCGATTACATTTATCTGAGGAAGTGTAACTTAGGAATGCCAACAAGAAAAATATTAGAACACAGGCATGAAATACACATGAGAGATACAGTGCTCGACTTCAGTCATTTTTAACATATCACATTTGAACTTTCTTTTTTCAGTTCTTCCATAAAAAGTATAAAAGAAAACACAATAAACTGATACTTTTACATCAGAATCAAAATCATGCAGTCTTATTTTATTCAACCTTAAATTAAAGCAACCTAAAATCAACTCATGTTCACTAGAGCATCCACTATAAAAGTTGTTCAAATACAGATCACAGACACTTTTATAAAAACTCTTCAACTTTATTGATGATGGTTTTAATCCCATTTGGTCTAGCATATCTAGCAAAGTCTATGGCCCAGTGGCAGAATACTTTTCAACAGTCTGCAGCGGAGGTTGGGTCTCTTAAAAATAGTCTGCAGACTAGTGCGCGATTATAAATATTTTGCTTTCTTTTTTTGAATACATATAGTATCAACTTACAACTACTGAAATACGACAAATATAAATTAAAAACCATAGAACATCTTTATTATTGGTATAATATAATTGTATAAATTAATAAACAAAACCATTTGAAGATTAATCTTTTCTTTGGGAAGATAATTAACAATAGTGAAGTATCAAGTTGTTTCAGAAGTAATATTAAGCATACTACACAAATACTTACTGCAGAATATTATATTTGGGAAATTTTCCGTTTTAGACATAGCACTTGGTGTCTGTTTTGGTGATTTTTTTCAAAACAATACATTACTAGCTCGTATAAGTGAAATATTCTTCAATATGTTGGATGTTATTTAAAAATGTATGCCTTCTGTTTATTGTAAAAAAAAAAAAGTTTGTTAAAAAAATGTCTTTCTTGTATGTTTTTAATTTAAAATGCAATAAATAATTGCTTTTTTTACGAAATAAAAACCTTGAAACTTATTAGCACGTTTATCCCGATATGCATTTTAATGGTTTGTATGAACTGATAAATTGTTTTGCAACTATGCATATATAAGATTTCATAGTATCATTGTTTATTATTTAAAACAAGGAAGAACAAAGCTGTCGTCCTCTAAAATTCTTCATACAACTTTTGATTTTATGGAACTTTGCATTTGCACATTTTGAAAGTGTGAATAATAATGAATTTCATATTTCTTAACTAATGCTTAGAACGTTTAAAATTGGGGCAATCTTGGCTTAAACTCTATTCCTCGTCTTTATCAATTTCAGAATTTGTTCTTTTTTCGCTCCCGTTTTTAAGAAATGATTGAATTGCAGCCGTAGAGATCGATTGAAACTTCGGAGGTTTATTTTCATGCTGGCGTAAATAATGCTGTTTTAAGTGTTTTCGTAATAATGTAGCATCACAATCAAAACAACGAATTTTATCTACATAGGCAGCCATCTCAAAGTAAAAACGTGTTATTTCCAGAAACCAAAAGCTCAGTGCCAGAAATGAAGCGCGTAGGAAACATCGGCCGTGACCAGTACCAATATGAGGCACTTGGCGTACTTCAAGGTCAAATCGCAGTCACTATGTCAACTAGGGAAGCCCATATTCAGTATAGGGAAGAAAGAAGGGGGGAAACGATAATTTCGGGAGGGCGAGAGGATTGCATATTTTAGCAATGTGCGTTATATAATAATTATTAAGTTCTTTTGAAAGTGTGATTAATAAATTTGATGTTTTTCATGATGGGATTTATTTTATGAGCACATGATAAACTTCATTACAAAATAGTCTGCAGACACTGTCCAAAATCTGCGACGTACGACACAGCGTCGAGGTGATTCTGCCACTGGGGTCTATGGGTTAAGAATTTATTTTAATTTAGAAGAAAGGAGAAGTGTGCCATCTTCTGTGGTCAAAAGGGCTTTGGAGCACAGCACCTAGGTAGCACCCAAGATAGAAATTCGACTTAATTCCAATACACGGGGGAGGGAGAGCTAGGTAGGTTAATTTCCTGGGGAATTTCAGGGGAAATTGGCTCACATTTGTACTTTAGCAGCCAACTCAATTGGAATGAGCAATTCATTGTTACAATGCATATTGGTTTATTAACTTTTGAATAACGATGGTTAACAGCACATCAAGAGAATAGAACCAATACTTGTACTGATTCATGTCACACAGATTTGCCGTAACTTAACCTACTAGGCCACTTGTTGGCTAATCTATTAGTGATCAGTCAAACAATAATTAGGTTTAGAAAATTTGTTGTTAGTTTATGAGGTCAAAACATCACATGATTGTATATTCAAAAATGAAGCCTATCCACCTCATTAACACACTCACATGTAAATACTTCTATTAAGCTCAAGCATTCTGATTAGCATAAAATTAACTTAAAGGAATTCTGACTGAGTGTCATTCCAATCAAGATTTCTTAACACTGTATATAAAAGACATTTATTACTAATAAAAGAGTGCTTTTTTTTAGTTCAATAAGAAAATACATACATAAGTAAAAATTTTTTTTCAAGCCGAGAAATTAAGTAACTGGTTTTATGATATAACTTCCAGGTTAGTTTATGTTCAGCAATCTGAAATTTCATTAATATTTGAACAGTATTCAAAAATAAAATGAAGAAAAATGCTATAGAAAAGTCATTGAAATTTGCTATAACATTTCTTATTACCAACTTGTAACAATGCCAATTGGCCACTAAGTACTAACAGACGTTTTGTAATTTAATCCACTATCAGACAAGATCATAAAATGGTGTCAATTTCAAATTGTAAATAATTGCAATGACATCAACAACAGACTTAAAAGCTTAAATAGGGGCTTAGCAATTTACAACAACAGCAGAAGATAAGAATAGCAATTTGAGATCCCTGTACTTTAGCTCAAACTCTATTCGCTACTTTCTGGTTTAATCATCAGGATAAATATGAAAAGATGAATAATTTAGCATTTAGTTGAGTTGAGGACTCAGATTAGCTGTACTCTCATTTTGATTATGAATGCATCAATAACTACAGTAATGAAAAAAGATGAATTACAACATGTAATACTTTGTTTATGAAAAGGCAAAATAAGATTATTAATTTTGCTTGAATTAAAGGCTCTGAATAAGTTTTTTTTCCACAGAATTTGTAGTTAGATCTGTACCTGCTCAGTATATGGCGAAAGATTTCTTCGGATTCTTACAAATTCCTCAATTTTGAGGAACTTCTAGCTTTGTAGAAAAATATAAATATACATTAGTAATATTAGCCCACATTTTGGCACTGTTATCAATACAGCAAAATAAATCACTCACAGTCCTCCAGTCAATTAGTGGATTTCTTTTATAAAGATCTCGCATTTATCTTCAATGCAAAATTTCTCCTTTTTTTCCTATCAGATTTTTTTTCATACATAAGTTATATAACTCAAGAAATTTTGAAGAGGGTGGGAAAGAAATCCTAGATTTAAATCACTTTCCAGAATTTTAAAACAGCCCATATTGAATTCATTCATTTCAGACACAACGCAAAAACTTCCTGCCTAATAAAGTTTTTAAAACATCAGCCCTTCCACACCCAAATTCCCCTTAACCCTCAAAAGACCAGACCATATAAATAGAAATATTAGTTCAAAAGAAGTCATGACTAAGTAATTATAAGTTAATTGCAAGAAATGGAGGAGGAAATCTACGCACTCCTGAAATGACAAGACATGCCGGAAATCTCTTTAGTTCCTTTCATCTCTACTTTTTCTTCCTACATATAATGATTGAATTCAATTTCGTAAAATTAAAAGCCTATTTTAACTCATTAATGCCAAGGGCAGTTACATTTTCAATTCCATGGATATACAGAATGCATTCCATTGTTAATATTTTCCTTTTTCGCTGAAGTCAATAGGTATTCCAAAACAGTTTTAAACAGGCATATACCAATAGTTAGCCAGATTTTAAAGTCACAATGTCGTCATTTTGAAATTTGTTAAATTTTTCCTTAAATTTATTTTTGATATTTTACTATATATTAAAAATCTGTACTTTTTAAACAAAGGTTTTTTTAAATGAATTTCTACCAATTCTTTTATATTTTTTCTAAAAAACATATAAACTAAAAAAAAAAGTTTTCTTCCGAATTTAATTTTACTTTGCAGTTATCATAATCTTGGGGTTTTAAACATAATTTAATATAATTTTTTTGAAATCTATGCCTTAAATTAATTTGGGCATTAACAATTTAAAGATACATGTGTGTTATTTTCAGATAGACCATGGAATTTTAAATCGTCAAACTTCTATGCCACATCAGCAGGAAGGCATTTGAATTCAACAGATTTAACATCCATCAGGCAGATAAACATGGCACATTTTTAGTGGAATCAGATTTTAAACCGGCAGCCCTGTAGTTCTAAAGCCAAGACTGCCAACAGGTTATCATAGTCTGATCTACTGGAAAGCCTTTTCTTTTTTATGAGACAAAAATGTTAAAAAATACTGGCAAGACTGCAAGTATAAATACTTTTTGCGACACAAAAAAGAAATGTATGATGTATAGATACAAATATAACATTATTCACTAAAGACACAATTGATTATAAACATTTTGATAGCATTTTTGACAAAAGCTTGTAAAAACACTACCAGACAGCAAAATACCAAAAGTTTGACAATGCAAATAAAAAAATCTAACAAGTACCCATCTCCTAAAATAATATACTAGTAAATCGAAAAAAGCCTCACTTGCAAGTTTCTAAATTAGATATTAAATAATAAATATTTTTGCCTTGAGAGTAATAATTTTTCATAGCCATTTACATAATACAGGGGGGAGGGGAATCAAAACTTATGTTCTGCAAACTCACCGTTAAAGCAGTACAAATGTTCTATCTCTACCACTAATTATTCTCAAGTGCCATTACTTCTTTCTCTTTTCATAGTGTCTTAGCAAACTACAGATAACCAAACTATCAAAAAGCTAGTACACTATTAACAGTGATTTTTATAATATATTTGCAAGCTCAATAATTACAGAGAAAGCAGTTTTTGCTCATCCGTGGTATCTCATTCTAGTTCACACAAAGTTGGGATCACGTTTTTCTCTTGGGGCAGCAGTGAATCAGTGGGTTTTATAATCTGTTAAAATTGGGGGGGGGGGGGGCAAAGAATGATATAAATGATGCAGTTTTCAAACTGATAACACCAGAAAGATAATTATCAACATATTAAGATGGTGCAAAAATCATTTTCAGATGACAAAATTCAGTTTAATTTTTAATTAAAATTTTTTTTAAAAATTTACCCTGAAGAGTACACATCTTCAGTGTACAGAGTACGTATGATAAAAATTTTAGTAGTCTAAATCTAATGGTTTGTCCCGTAGACTGCCTACAGATGCATTTAAGTTTTACTATTATAGTGTAACTTTCTGTCTTAGAATTTTTGCAACTTATTTTTTTTAGCCTTTTGAATTTCAAAAATCAAGTACTTTTGAATCTATTAGTAAAATTTAGGAATAACTATCGATATTTGTATTGAAATCATTTAGTTCTCCATATTATCAACTAAACTATGCATACTAACAGCAAATTCCAACCTTTTAAGTTCAAGAAATTCGTTCATACACATTCAAATACTTTACCACAGAACTTTTAAAAGTTGTAAATACAAAAAAATATTTCCTTATATTCAAAACATAAGAGTATTCAAATATATAAACTCATCAATTCAAATGAAGAAGTGCAACACATAGCAAAATGAATTTTACAATCAAGATTATGATTCTTATTAGGGAAAGCTTTTTTTTGATGTCAAAAATTTATATTGTGATGTTTTGAGAAGGTATTTCTTTTTAATTTCCTTTAAATAAATTTTTTTCTTTCTTTTCTCTTTCTTTAAATAAATAAAACCTTGAAACTCAATAAAAATGTGTAGCTTTTTTGTTAAATAACTAGTCAATGTCTTGTATTATTAATTTTATCTGTTATATTAGTTATCTTTATTCATTGGTATTTTGCTGCTATAATTTAATAAGAAGACTCAAAAACTTTTATGACAAAGCTTTTCAACAGCAACAATTCCTTAATAGTTCCCTTCCGCTTGCTGCATAGAACCAGTAATAAAGCAGTTAAAAGATGTTTTCTCTTTAATAACAGTTCATCCTCCAACATATTTTGGGAGCAATACCAAAACCCTGGCATAGTTCAAAATATGGCCTGCTAAAGACAGTGCCATTTTTTTAAAGATAAAAGCATGTTAAGTTTTAAAAATTACTTTAATCTGTATACTATTATATGAGAGAATGCCCACAGTTCAATATTTTTTTAGGGAAGACAATAAAAAAAATGAGTATAGATACATTTGGAGTGATTAATGTTAATTTAAATAAGTCAGAGAAATCAATGTATTGTAATTATCATTCCAGCTGCATTCAATAAATAACACTACATGAAAACTGTACTAAAATCTAACTTCAAGAGTAAAACTACAAAAAACAATTGTATAGAAATTAAAGCAGAATACCTGTCAGCTTTTAAGATTTTTACTTTGAAATTTAGTTTAAAAAAAAAAAATCAAAGATGATAAGAAAGGGGGAAAAAAGCAACGTCTATAATTTAACAAAAAGAAAGTAGCATGCCTAAAACATGTATCACAGTTACATTCATTCAAAAGTGTTGGCTAAACAATAATACAACAAAAAAATTCACACAAAAAGAGAAAAGTGACAACATACCAGTGCGGAAATACCGCACATAAGACATATTTCATCAAAAGTCCACAGGTTAGACGGAGAAGTAGATGAAAGTAAACACAGTAATGCATACCATCTATTTAAATAATGTTCATAGGCACAGCAGATCCTTTAACGTGTAAGGATCGCTCGGTTTAGAAAGAGGATTGGAACAGATGAAAAGTTCTTTGTTTAAAAGGATAGCAAAATTTTCTTCGAGAAAGTTCATTGCACAGCACATTCAAACTTACCAATGTCCAAATTGATTATTTTGAATGGCGTGTAGCTTGGTGAAAGGGAAAAAAGATAACACACCCACTTTTAAGTCCATTAGTCCACTGATTAGAATTACACAAAGCTTTCAATCAGTCCCAAAGAGCCCAATTTATTTCCCCCACAAATGTAGTCCACCCAGTAAAAAGTTCCTAATGCTAAAAAAGCATTAAGTTCTATCTTTACATAATTACCATTTCTGTAACACACTTTTAGTATCTAAACAATTAAATGAATAATTTTGGTGTGCAGCATGCAAAAATATTTTAGAATTTAAATGTTGTGAATGAGACCAGAAGTAGTAAGGTATTGAAAAATATCTGGTGCAGAATTGCTAACACAGACGGATAATCTTTTGTATGGCAGATCGATGGACTTAGAATCTTGTTGCACTTTAACTTTCTTTATATATCTTTCAAATTCATAAACTTTTTCAGAACATATCAGCCCCCAGCAGCTGTGCCACACCAGAACAAATTGCATTTCTTAGGCAATAATCCAATATCTGACAGTTTTTGCCAGGTTGGCAATGTAGATAGAGCTAACCTCATGGAATCAGGGGAACTTCTTCTGGAAGAAGGATGTGTAGATCGGCGTCTGTTATGACGATCACGATCTTCTCTTGAAGTTCTTGAGCTTCTTGGTTTGCTTCTCTTCATGTTTCGCAAGATAGATATTAAATCAATATTTTCATCCACAGGAAACAAACGGCACAATTCTTCACCAACTTTTGGTTCAATTTCCTAAAAAAGAAAAGATATACAGATATCATTTAGTGATAAATAAAACATTTCATAAATTAGCAGAAAATTAAAATCTTAATATACTGACATCAACTCAACTAGTATCTGAACTTATACTATAGTTCAGGTGCGCAAACCGTGGGTCGCAAGAAAATTTTTGTGGGTAGCTAAATTCAAAGAAATTTACTTGGCAGTAAAAAATATAAGACTTTTCTTCAAAAAACGTGGTCACTGTTAAGAAAATTGATCTTAAAATATCAGGGTCTGAATTTTTCAAACCCAGATCAAATATGATGGTTCTCACCAAGACAAATCACTAAGCATTTGCAGCAGCATAGATTCACTTTCAAGTTTAAGCAAATTAGGTATCACTATAGGTACGCCAGCACTTGCTGGCTGGCTTCTATCCTAAAAACTCCCCATATCTTTTACTACACGCTATGCGTACATTATTAGGCATTGCTTTTAGGCAAAAGTCTAAATTTATTAGGATTAGGAGTAATTTAAATGCTGCAAATGCTTAAGGATGATTATTAAATTGTTAAATGATTTTTAATTTAACTTTAGTCGAGTTGACTATGATGTTTTTAATACAGTATTTGCTTTTATATATCAGCCTAATCATTGAATTTGAATCTTAAATTTTTAAGACTCAACACATGATAATAATATCAGTCGCAAATATTACTGACTATCACTGAAAATTAATCCCTTAACTGAATTGCCCGAGCTGCACTTTTGCATTGAATTATGAATTATGACATTTTAAAACTAACGGCTAAAATTAAGTCATTAAATGTTATGGCTAAAATTAAGTCATTCATAAGACACTATCATTCGACACAAATATGACGAGTAATCCATTAAAATCTGAAGTGCTCAATGGATTCTCAGTTGAATCAATGCAACAACACATACCCCAAACAGAAGGGGGTCATATAATTAGATGATAGAGAAACTACACAATTAAGGATTTAAATAATATGTCAAAATAAAGAATGAATGTATGTGAAATTAATTTTTGTTTGGCTCTTGCACATAATAAAATATACTTAGAAAAAAATAAACAGAAAATAAAAAACTTTAATAATTAAAAACACGAAAAAATCGATCAATTAAAACAGACTCACTTTTATCAACAATAAAGAAAAACAAAGATAGTAACTGGTAAAACTTTAAACTACAGATATTTTCAATGAAAACTGTATAAATGATTAAAGTAAATGAAACTTAAAACTATAATTACTCTTTTGACACAACTTCAGAAGTAGTTTAAAAACATTATTTTTACAATTCAAAATTATGCAATTAAAATAAATATATCTTATTCCTCATAAACAAAACATTTTACCTGTCCATCTCTGCCAATTTTGACTTGCTTTCCTTCATTCCATGGATTATACAGATGCTGAGTTTTGGTAAAAGAAAGCTCACGTCTAAAAAGAAAATATTAAGATATTAAAAATTTAAACAAAGAACAGTTCAGATCTACTATGACACATATTTAAATGTTTTTAAGGGGGGGGGGGTGTCATTGTTATTGCTAATAGGTAGTACATCTGAAAAAGAAGTTAATTTAAACTGCACCATTGAACCACCAACAGAAATCAACTTAAATGAATAGAAAAGCGGCTCCAAATTTAGCAGATTGCTTTCAATTAATTGATTAAAACCTAATTTTTGTCTGAAAAAATTTAACCTAAGAAAGTTTTTGAGCTGCAATAGACTCAATTTTCCCAACAGAAGCTGTTTCAAAGAAGTGGCTTGAATTATTTAATGTGTTTCTCTATTTAGCTTGAGGTATCAATAAAGATATTTGATTTACATTTGTAGAAATTCTATTAATGCATTCTGAAGACATGAAATTTCTAGCAAAGCACAAATCTTTTTAGGTCACATATTTGTACCTCGGTGGTAAACTATTTATTGTAAATCCAATTTTGCTGATATTGGTGTTTTATCATATTGCATTATCCTGACCACATTTTCAGATGACTAAAACGTTGCAGTTGTAGGGAGGCAGGGAAAAAAAACCAGCTATATTAAAAACAAATACAACATGCGATGCATGGAACTTCTTTTGGCTATCTTGCAAAAGGCTAAAATTATTATTTACAATTTACCCCTGACATTCAGAAGTAAGCCACAATAATAAGCAAGTCAAACAAATGTTTTATACTCACCATATCAAGCAAAACAAAGTAAAAACACTACATTGGTTATTTAGAAGATAAATATGCAATAATATTCAATTCCTTACCTGCAAACATAATCTAAATGAAAAACGCCACCTAAAGCTCGAGCACTTAGACCAGGAGGCAAAACCCACTGAATAGGAGGGACATCATGTCTTGATTCGCTAGCCATACGTGCAAAACCTATTAAGAATTAGGTATAAAATATAATGTATTAATCACATAACAAACAAAATAATGAGAGTTTTTTAAAAAAAATAATAGTTACCTTGAAATTTGCCACTTTCTTTAACAGAAAATATAAGAATGACATTTCGACATGTCTACATAAAAGAAAGAAGAAACAAAAATATAATCATTTCATTATTTGTCATAATATATCAATAAGTCTTAAACAACTTCCAAGAAAGAATTATTCTAGACAAAAATTCAAAAGATTTATCATGATTCAAATGCAGCAATAATTTTTTAATCATACAGGAAATAAGCAGGGAAGGCAGAAATTAAACACTTACTCTAAAGGCTTGATTTAACTTGCTTTCATTTTGAGGAGGTGTTGACCAAACACCCTGAAATTAAAAATTAAATGCAAAATAATGAATAAACAGCAATTTGGAAAAAGAAATAATATAATTTCAAAGAAGGCCAGATGACCTACTTAAAAAGTCTCAATTATGTACAGTTAAACTTGAAACTTTTTATAAAGAATAAAATAAATAAGAATAACATACCTTTGCCTTTGATAAAGCAACATTCTCATGATTATTACTTTTCACTAAAAAGAACCGAGCATCACGGAAAAAGTATTTCAGAAGGTGGGCATAATCTAAATAAAGAGAAAGAAATATTTAAAACTATTATCAGCATTTAAAGGTATTTTTAGAAGAATATATATTTGTTACAATGTCACAAAATATATTTAAAGGAATGCCCAAAATGGCATAAGCATTAATAAAAAAGAGAAAACAAACCGAGGACAAAATATTTATAATTCACTTAAAAAAATCAATAACGAAGACTGTTAGATGACATTTATATCTCAAAAATGGGATAAATAATAAAATCAAGCAAGGGGAATGAATTCTCTAAGCAATTTGTGTTCATGCTAACAATTTTTGCGAGATACAAATTCTCCAAAACAATCCTGTGTTTCTTTTTAAGATTGGCTTTTAATTTTAATATAATTTCCTTTAAAAAAAAATTGTACTATATACACTTTGAAACCTGAATAATAATTTAAAGTTTTAATGAATATTTTTATAACAGCAAAAAGAAATAAAATAATAAATTATAAAATACTCACCTCTTTTGCTAACAGAAGAAGGCATTCTAGGCTTTTTTTCTGAACCTGTCAAGAGAAAAAAAAAGAGGGAAATGTCACAGAAAAATAAAATTGCAGTTTTATAAATTATGAGACTTTTCCTAAATTACATAACAAAATAGCACATTATTAATTAAATTGAATCCTTAAATAACAAAAATCAATTTGAAACAAAAAATAATCAATATGTGATTTGAAGACCGTGTATTTTCTAATTTCCTTATCTTTAAGCAGGGTTCAACAAGTAAAAGCTCTATGCATTCACTATGTTTCACAAACACAACCCTTTATTTTCACATCTAGTTAATATATATAAAAGTGTATTGAGTTCCCAGTCTTATTGAAGAAAAAAAAATTCAAGGACTTTAAAAAGACCTTTTTAAGAAAATATAAATCAAATATTTTCATCATTAACACTTAAATGCACCATTATTTTCTTGCTTACTACTTCTAGATGTTCAAGTGGAAAAGCACTAAGGTCATCTGGTATGCTCATTTTAGAGTTAAAAAGCCAAAACAGTTTAAAGTGGGTTTCGAAATCACAATGCAAGTGCCTTTACTGTTAACCATAGCACAGCTACTACTAGATGCTAATTTCACACAAAATATTCTACTGGGTGGTTATCCACTTCACAAAAATACAAAGTTCATCAGTTTAGAACAAACCGCTTTTGAGTTGTGTTCACAGACAGATATAATTACAAAATTGTGTATTTCAGACTCATGGAGGTCTAAAATAAAAAAAATAATAATAAAAAAAAGCAAAAGTCAAAATCTTCATCAAAATATCGAGGCCAAATTTTTTGATGATTACAATGTTTCTCTTTGCATACTTCACACACGAGAAATAAAGATCAGGAATTCATTCTCGATACATGAGTTTGGAATTATTCATTTCTGAGAAAGAAATTGGAGTACTTCAGAGAAAAGCACTGATGGGAAATGCTTGTGTAAATTAGTGCATGAAGAAATGCTGTGCTATAAGTCTAGCTTTGCCTTGCATACATTGAATATATTTCCCTGAAAATTTAAGAAGACCAGCTTTGTTTTGAACTTATCTCTACTGATAATAAAGGAGAATGTGTGTGTGTCTGTGTGTATATGTTGGCGCTCTACAGGTAAGACCGCTGAACCTAGAGATACAAGATTCAATTGAAATCATATTCCAAACAGGCTGGTCGCCAAAGGTGGCTAGGTTTCAGGTGGATAATTTTATAGATTTTTCATTGCATCAAACATTCACTCCGAAAATAATTTTTTTTTGTTCTACATATCAGAGAATTTCATCAAAAGCAAGTGATTTTATAATTATTTTTGAGAGATTCCACTTGGTTTTTAACTGTACTGATATTATCAAAAAAAAAAAAAAAAAAAAAAATTCATCAAATCAATTTTTACAGTAATAAACCAAGAGCAAGTTAATATCCTTAAATATCAAGCAAGCAATATCCTTAAGAAGGTCAGATAGACACATCTGCGAGTGCTCCTCAAGAGATAATAATGTAAATTTATATATATAAATCGCTAAGGTACGTGGCACATTAAAGAGGTCAATTTCCCTTTTGCCGATGGTAACGATTGGTTTGTTTACAAAACAAAAATTACAGCTTCTGCCATGTTAGGCATAACTTCATAGTCATAGCCTGTTACTATATTCATTTCTAGAGTAAAATAACTTTTCTTTGATTCAAGATGAAGAATTCACAATATTTCTTACAATATATTGAAACTTTGGATGGAATTATTCGAAAGAGATCTGTTAGAAATTAAGTAGATGGGCTTAGGCAAGCCAAAGAACATTTAGATCAACGTCAAAATAGTTTAAGTCTCAGAGAAGATAAAATCATGTCAATTCACAAATAAAGGTGAACATCATGGAACTTACTATTGTGAACATTGTACATTGGCTATCTTTCTGTTATGCGTACACCACTTGGGGCCTTTTTTTTTTTTTTGTCTTGGCAAATTTTCTTGGAGCATGAATCGCCAGTTTGGCTCTCGAAGCGTCAGGAAAATCATGGTACGCATATAACCTCAGCATGAAAAATTATCTCATCAAAATTTTTAAAAAACTGAAATCCTAAAAGCAATTGAATCATGTAAAATAAATGCCTCTGGAACAGAATAAATAACACAATTTTGGCTCAAATGATGAGCTCTGGTTGAAGATTTTTATTTTTACTGTTGGTAAAAAATAACTGGAACTGGATAAATGCCTATGACATTGTCTCTTTCATACTTTTATTTTCATACCTTTATTCTGATATATTTTGATTTTAATTTGTTTTTACTTCAAGCTTCTTGCATATTCCTTTTTCCATAACATATTTTTGAGTTTTATTTTGCTGTGTATAGTTATATATGTAGAGGGAAAAAATGACGCAATTAAAGAAAAAAAAAATCAGATCAATAAATAATTTCAAATGCAGCGATATTTTAGAACTTGCCACCATATAAAAATGAAATAAAAACAATAAATCTAATCACAATTATGCCAGCACTGAAAGAGATAAATCACTAAATGTTAACTCCGAGTACGAGTACTGGAAATAATAATAAAAAAAATGTCCTTTTCCTAAATCCACCAAGGTCAATTTCGAATCCCGTAATTTAAGACAGAAGGAAGGGGGGGGGGGGTGAATTTTACTGAAATTGACTAGCATACATTTTGAAAATAAGATTTTATTGCAGAGAAAATCAGTTAATGATAGAAAACAAAATTCTGTTCAATATATATGTTATTTTCAAAATACATTAGGATAACTGCAGGACTATTTTACTTGACAGAGAAATATGCTCTATAGCTCTTACTGCATTGTCAAATTAAGCTGTCTTTGAATAAACAAAGAGAGAAAAGGTTGATGACTGACAGTATTCCCACAGGAATACCCCCTTTCTGGTGGTAGAATTCTCAATGCAAAACTCAGTCAAAAATGGGTTTTCTCTTTTGTCCCAAAGAATAATAGATGTACATTTTCCTTATTTTTCAGGGATCCAGCAAAAAAAAAAAAAATCAAGTACTTTTCCAGGGCCCTGAGTAAGGCAAATGAAATTCGAGGAGTTTTCAAGGAAGTGGGAACCCTGGTGTATTAAAACACATCGCGAACGACACAGATGAAGAACAAATGTTAAAATACTTTAACAGAATTCTGGAAGAACACTAAGCAGAAGATAAAAAAATAAATAAAAAATTAATTCTGGTTTCAGATAAGAAATTTTTATTCCAAATTAACAACTTAAAATATAATTTCTCTACTACTAAAAATATTACAAAAATCTACCTTTAAACCTACATTAACATGCCCTCTTCTCTAAAACTGCATTTTTCCAACTCACTATTTTGCAACCTCAAGAGTTTAGCACTATATAATTTAAGCATTCCATAAACACTGGACAAATATGAACAGAGGAATCTCATGCCCCATTTAAATTAATCTTATTCCCAGGAATAAACAAAAGAACAAAAATTATACACTTACGATCTTTGCTTTCTTTTCGTTCATACACAACTGGTGAATGAGGCCTCTTCCGTTGCCTTCGATCATTCCTTTCATCTTCTAAAATCAATTTCCAAACATTAAACTTGATAGCTTCACTTCAGATATAAAAATAGGCATTTATCATTAATACCTATATAAAAATATAGATACTTTCCCCATTCAGCCAACATCAGCTACCGCCAAACATAAATAAAGTGCAAAATGTTCCTTTTTTGTTAGAATGTCAGCTACCAAAAACATGCACATGTGCACCAAGTATAGAAACCTTGAACTGCAATCACATATTTCACAATGGAAGGCATCATGGATTTGTTGTGCTATATTTTAGGGATGGGAAAAACCTACCAGTCTTAACTGAAAGTATTTTTTTTTTTTTCGATTAAATGTTTTTTCGGTTATTTTTTTTGTCCTGGTTATAACCAGTTATTTTCTAAAATCTAATAACCGGGTTAAAAAAACCTGCAAAATCAACTATCGGAACATAGGTTGAAATGGTCTAAAATAGTCATGTTAGTTTTTTAGATCAGTTTTAGCCGCAGAAGAGTGGGACATTTTGTTTAAAATTTTAGTGTGCCAAAAATATTTAACTAAATATGATAAATAGGACTGAGGGACTGTATAAAAATTTAAACATATTTAATTTTTTAGCATTATACTTAGTGACTCGAACAACATAAAATACTATTATTTACGTCTGTATTATTTAATTTCTTCATATTAAACTGGATTTGACAAATAACTTGATCATTTCACAAATATTTATTTTCACATCACATTTAACATAAAATGCATCACGAATAAGAATATAGATGAAGAACTGTTGATAGAACACATTTAACAGAATTCTGGAAGAATATCTTTTTTTAAAGTTTAAAAAAAGATTGTATAAGGAACACCATATTCTGAGCTGTCTCAGCCTATTCTTTCTTGTTCTCATTGCTCCTAGTGCTCCCGTTTGTCATTGTGTCGCAATCACTAGTACGGAAATATTATAGCAAGTGCAATGCTCCATTTGCTTGAAAATTTCTCTTGGGAGCAAAAAAATTTTGCATGCCACTGGATTTGCCATTTATAGCCCAAAAATATTTTTCTTTAGTTGGAAGCTCTGTGGCTTCTGAAAAATTAGTATCATTATTGAATAATGTTGTTTTCATATGAACAGTTAAATAAAAGCCTATGAATTGATTTCCTGTAAAAACCAATATTAATAAAAAATTGTCTATAAACAATGTTTGTTTTTTATATGAAAAAAACCCCAGTTACTTTGAGCAGTTATAACCCTCAGGTTAAACCGGAGGTGAAAAACTTGAATAACCGTAAACCGGTTATTTTTACAATAGTCGCTATCCCTACTAAATTTGCAACAAATTTTGATGCTTTAATTACCAGAAGAGAGGCACAGTTGGTGCACTTTTTAGCTGATATTGGAAATCCACCAAAATTTAACTTCCAATTTAGCTCGAATATCTATACTTATAAAAGGCAATGTTTGTGTGTGTGTTTGTCTGCGATGTCCAGACGAATCTATCGCACTTACAGCAATGAAATTTGGCACACAGGTAGTCGTAATGGTGACTGAATGCACCTCAAAGCCGAAATTTTAAAATTTAATCTAGAAAAATTTTTATTTAATGTTTTGTGTTGTTTGGGTTGATTTTTCCCACTAATTTCTTAACAGAATTGTACGACAAAAATAGATACACCATCAGAAAGAGAATGCGATTTCCGTTCTAATGAAGTTAGTTTTGAATTTTTAACGTAATTTACTGAATTTTGAGAAATTTTTAAAAAATACCCAGTTTCGCCATTGCAATGTTACTTTTGTTTTTAAATTTGTTGCATCCAACCTTCTAATAACACTAATATTTTCAATTTTTTTCAGCTTATAAGTAGAACGGTTCTGTCGGATTTAAAACAACAACAGTTGAAATATCTTTTAAATATTTTGAAATATCTTTTTTTATTTTTTTTTTGAAATAGTTTTTTTTTTAAATTAATTTTTTTTGGGCAGTTGAAAGTTATTTTTATGGAGTGAGTTCCTCGAGTGGCACTTCTTCGGAATGCAGATGGCTATGTGATTGGTTGAAGGGGTGGTGACGTCATAACCTTGAATTGAATGACTGATTATTATTTTCAGCAGTATCTTAACGTATTTATTTATCTCGCATACTTAGCTTGCAGAATAATAATTTTCACGTTGCAATTTTTTAATATTGTTTTGTATTAACTTTTCTACAAATAAAATGCCATTATCACGAAGAAAAAAAAGCGGGAAAATCAATAATGTGTATCTTTTGTTTTGAGTTGCTTTTCAAAAATTTTTCATGTCATTGTGGGCGTTTTTTTTTTTTTTTTTTTTTTCTTTTCTTTTTCATTTTGTTGAAGTCCTGATTCCACGGGCAACGCTGTGCGCGTACTGCTAGTTGATTTATATAAAGCAGTTAAAATGTTTGATCATGAATACACTAGAAATACAGAACTCGCTAATCGATAGTACAAATTAACACTGATCTTAACTGCATGATTCTCTTGCATAATACTGGATTTAAAAACATCTAATATGAAAATCTAGGGTAAAAAAAGATTAAATTTAGGATTTATTAATCATGACAAGTAGAATCCATTTTTAACACCTTGCATCACACTTTTAGTTTTTACATATACTTTCTATGGAAAATTGGAAGGCTATAGCCATTCAATACCAGGTTAAGGATACCAGGTAAACAAGATATCAGATTAAAAATGAAGTTAATTCAAATGTCATCTTCATAAACAAACATTTTATTGGTAATGTTATTAAACACGGCAATTTTCAACAAAAAAAAAATATTATGAAACTAACAAAATAAATACAATAGAACCACATTTTTTTTTTTTGCCCTATTTTTATTGAATTACACTTCACAAAATAAAGTGGTAAAATGGATTTATTCATATAGTTACTTGATAAAAATCTTTCAACATGAAAGCCATAGATGACAAAGCTATGCTGAACGCAAACATATAATTTCAAGATTATGAACAAACACATGTTCTAAAAATTTTATTTATGTCTATTTTGAAAAATTTATGATGAGCTGGCTTTCACTATTTTATCTGCAAGGAAAAGTACTTAAAATGCTAAGGAAAATTTTAACAACCTATTAAAAATTTTGCTCTATAATTTTCTATAGAGAAAAAAAATGAGCATTCAAGTAAAATTAGAAAAGAGTTTGTATATCTTTATCTACTAAATTATTAGCATAAATATAGTTTTAAAAAATATAAAAATGATCAATGAAAAATTAATATACGATACCTGATTCAGAGTCAGAATTAGATGCTGATCCACTAGGTGATGGCGAGCGTGACATGCTAGGCGATGACGACATAACACTGCTACGTCCACATGAACAAGTTACATCATCAGCAATAGAGCTTGAAGCATCACTTATAGTACTGTAGTGAGCATTTTTACCATCATCTGGTGGTAAAGCACTTTTTGAATCTTTTTCATCAGAATGTTCATCATCTGATAAGTCATTTTTATTATCTGAGATTTCAGGTTTGTCTCTTCTTCCTGAACTGGACATGTGCTTCTCACGGTGGGAATTGGCTTGAGCTAATGCTGAAGGAAAACAGATAAAACATTTTTTTCATGACTTTGATGGTGAAATATGAATAACTTCTTAAAAAATGCCATAATATAAGGGAACTGTTTTTATTCATGTATTGAACCAGTAAAAAGTCAAATTTCCATTACTGACATGGTACCTTAACTAAAATTCAGATGAAAAATAAGTAATGAGGTTATAAAATGAATATTGGAAAAAAAAAAATCTATGTCTAATACTCACAACCTAAACCTCCTTCTCTTCCACATTGTTAATGTATTGACTAAAAGTATGCCAGTATTAGATTGTGAATTAACAAAAAGGTTTATTTATTGAATTCAAATTATATCATTATGCTAAATTTTATCAATGTAAAAATTAATTACTTATCTTTAAATGAAAATTCAAAATCTCACAAATTTTGAATTAACAGATATTTCATCTATGATTAATCATCATTTACGAAGGATGTTTGATTCAATTTTCATTAGGGGGAACCTCCATTTAAGATTATGTTACAATTCCCTGTCAATAGTTACATCTGAAATTCTGGGGAAAATAAAACATCGATTTGTCTACTTGTAATGCTGGATATATTTTATTTATATATACAGTGTTAGGATGGTGTAGAGACATCTTGAAGAAATAAAGTAGTAGTAAAATACAGAAATCGATTTATTGCCGTCTTCAAATTATTTTCAAAAATCTTTAGAGGAAATAGGATGAACAAGGTAACAAAATGGATTATAACTTTTAGATACTTCCGCTCTATGACCAAACAAGATACAGTATGCCTATCACCAGCAAAGCGTAAAAGCAGAAAGAGAACTTTGGCAATGTGTCAAAATCATTTATTAACTCGGAAGGCGACTTCCCGAAAAGTGGCTTGCAAGGTGAACAGATATGGCCAATGAATACCAGGTGGTTAAAGTTATAATGATTTGATTTTGAGAGTATGGTAGAAAAAAAACCGAAAGCCACTGCGAATCAGAAGTAAAAATGTTTTTATCTTAGAATTTAAGTAGAGAGAAAAGAATTAGTTTTAAAAACGCAGAAAAATCTAATTTATTACATATATATAAAGCTGAATTTAATAATATTACCATATCTTTGTAGATCTCTTTGCATTTCCAGGATTTCTTTCGCTGGAAACAAAAGAAAATTTATAAATCTGAGCAATGAATATGCTATGAGGGTCGTTCGGAAAGTAATACCCATTTGAGCATGCACATCACAGTGACAGTGGCACCTGTACCTGTCATGGTCAACCAGTTTTAGGGCACCGTTTGCCAAATTACATCACATTCTAAAGGTTGTTTAGCATGCCACAAATTGTAAGTAAAATTTGTGATCTGATTTCTAAATACAAAAAGTGTTTGGTGATGTGATGGATGAATCAACTGAATATCCATGACAAGAAGTAAAGTGTGTGTCCAAGTATCATCATAGATGAGCTAGTCCAGTCGCAGACAACAGTTAATCAACAAGTTTCATTAGGAAATTCTTGACCACTCCTCTACAACCTGAATTTAGTCCTTCGTGACTTTCATTTTTCATAAAACAAAGAGTTTCTGGGTGGGAAACATTTTGCAAATGATAAGGAGCTTAAAGAAGTCAATGGACTGGTGGCACACGAGTATGATGCTGGTATTCCAAAGTCCACCAAAAAATTCAACAAATGCTTAAATTTGCAAGGGAATTATGTAGAAAAAGAATATAAGGTATGAAAATGCAAAATATAAAGATTGGTCTAAAATTTTGAATTGGTCTTTGTTTTATTTAAAAACAGGAATTACTTTCCGAACGACATACTTAATTGATTAGATTTAATTGAATCGACTCTTGAATAATCACCTTACGAAAAGCTACGACTTTCTATTTTTTTTTTTTTAAAGAAAAGAAATAAAGATTTTTTTTTTTTAAATTAATAAACTAAATATGTGCACAATAAATAGAGTGTTACTACGAATTCCCAAAACGGTCAATAGTAGTAATACGAAATTTGCACATGCCATTCTGGGTCCATTTCTAGGTTAACTGCGCTATTTTCAACTTTTAAAATTATTTAATTCTTAAGATATTTAATGGTACTTTGGTCAAGGCAATAAAATCTATGATATGTAGGTACTTCTGCTGTCATTGTAGCAATGGTGAGGAGGGAAAACTAGAATTCCAACAGTTGCTAGACTCGTTTCAGGTGATTCAAAGTATGGAAACAAAAAGATGATAGGGGCTTAGCTAGGTTGATGACATGGGATAGGATGAACGAAATGAAAGCTGCTGCAGCGAAAAGCTATTTAATTATGTTTAAAATGTTATAAGTACTTAGACTTGAAAACATTTCTACCCCAAGCAACAGAGGGTATATCAGCTAGTAGTAAGATAAAACAGAAATAGAAATACTTGCTATTAAATCATATTTAAAAATTTGACACAATAAACTGAACAACGATGTTGGCAAACAAGTAATAAGAAACAAAGGAGCACAATAAAGATATTTTAAATGCAAAATGTGTTTCCTCCCACTCCATTAAAAACTTATATTCACTTTAAACAGTGATTATACTTCAAAGATTCATTACAAAGACAAGGGGGGGGGGGAGAAAGAAATTAAGAGTTAAAAAAATTTATGAAGATTCTAAGAGATAATGTAGAGGTAAAAGTAAGAAAAATATATAAGAATATTATAAGACACTGACTTACATTTATTAGCTAATGCTTTACTTTCAGGGTCAGTGCCTTTAAGAACACACTTAACAGCAGTTTGAGAACTTTGTTGCACAGGACTAGGCTTTTTAGAAACAACTTTCAATGGTTTTCGTACCATTGATGGTGCAGAAACTATGCCAGTTGGAATAGCCCTCTTTGGTGCACATTCCAGTTTCATAGCTGCAATTAAGAGCTCAATTATAGAAATGACTCTTAGAAATAAGTGTACTCTCAAAAAAAGTTGGCTAAAGATTGATTACAACATGAAAAGTAACATACTCCATGACTGATAATCAATTTATTTAATTACTAATAATCTCTATTTTAGAGACAGCTAAATTATGTAATCATTGAAGCAGAGGTAGATTTTACAGCTGGTATAGCATAAAAGTTATACAGCTACTCTTTAAATCCAAAAATAACAAAATATTGATACTTGAAATAAATAGCTTTACAAATAGCTTTCTACAAAGATATGAAAAACTCGAAATTTCCTAAAAAAAATTTGTCTTTGTAAATCTCAAACTTTCTACCCTACCGCCTGCACATATTTTTAAAAATTATTATTAAAAAATTTCAGGACATAAATCTAGAAACTAAATAAAGTGTTTAGACAAAAGCAGGTCAATTCCAAATTATATAACAAACAACCTACATTATTTTTTTCTAGTTTCATATACTCTTTCCTTAGCTTAGAGTTAAGCAACAGTATCCATAAAAATTGTTGTTTTGAGGTAATGTACAAGTACATGAAAAACAAAAGGTTCGAAATCTCAAACAGTTGTTACTCTACTCTCTGTTGCCATAACAGAATCAAATCACAAACAGAAGTCTTTCTTTTCTTGACGTCATGGAAACTTTTATTTTTCAAATAGATACAGTATATTATCTCAAAAACAATTTTTGCAGATGATGACATTATAGTGCAGGGATAGGGAACCTGTGGCATTCTTGCATTTCTTCTGCGGCCTTACCAGTTATTTACAATTTTCATTGAAATGTATAACTGTCTGAAATATAATAATTAAAGAATAATAACCCTTAAGAATCTGTTTGTGTGGCCTTTTGCCCAACTGCCAAAATTTAATGTGGCTTTTTAGTGCAAAAAGGTTCACTACCCCTAATATAGTGGTTTGTATAAAGTTTCAAAAAGTATTATTTTAATCAACTTACAATTAACTACCTGTTGAGCTGTTATCATAAGGAGATATACATTGCTGCAATTGGAAGTATTGTAGCTCAAAAAATTTCAACTCTGTATCAAATAATTTTAGAGAATTCAATTTTAAAGTCTATCACAATGAAGCCTGCATGTGTTATGTCTTTAATAAAGCAAATGATCTGGTTTAAACAAAATTTCATCTGAGAGGATAAGATATATTCTTTATCCGATGCATATTTATTATTATTTTTTTGCTACGAATCTTTTAGTAATACAAATGAGCTCCACTCCAGTAATTATATAAACTTTTTAATACACATATCTGAATAATATCAGAATTGGAATAAATTGTTCAAATATCATATTTAAAATCTGACGGGACATGAAAGTAAAATATTAAAAATCTCTCTCACTTTTAAATATGTAATTCTAATAAAGGGAGAGAAATTAGCAAAATTCTTTCATATCTAGTTTCTCTTCATTACATATAAGCTGGCTCAAATGCAAGTGAAGATTGACTGTTTTAATTCTTTTATTTCACAGAGGTAAGTTCAATTAAATGTTTTTACAGCCCACTTTGTATGTATTATAGAGAAAAAAAAACCTCCCGACAGTCGTGAAATCTATTAATTTTTCTCTTTCCTGTCCATCATTTTGTCAAACATTTCACAAGTAAAACGGTAAGCAACGGAAAACTTCTACACTGAGTAGCAGCAACACCAGCACTCAATCAAAACTTAATATTTTGATTATCTATGCTTTTCTGTAGTATTAAAAGTAAAAAGAATTAGGTTATATTGTTAGTTAAGAAGTAATTTAGAAAAATATGAAAAAAAAATCACTCAACAGGAAACAAAGATCATAAGATACTCTTAAAATATACAAATAAATGAAAATCATATCAATATACTTACAAGATGATTCCTTTTTAACTATAATAGTCTTCTGAATAATTTTAGCAGGAACTGAAGTTGTTTTAGAAGCTGAGGTCTTGGTAGTTTTTGGCACAATTTTTTTTACTATCCTGACTGGAGGCTAAAACAAACAAAAAAGTTGCAATCAATTACAGCAGTAGTTTTTCATGAAAATTGAATGAAATGTTTCAAACATTCATTTATTCATTCATTTTTACAAGTGTATATTTAACTCTTAATTTCAAAAATGAAATATGAACTAAATATAAAATATATAGAAAAAAATACTTCCCACTCTTTTATATTAAGCATGATCACACAATATAAAATATTATGTATGTTGGAACAAAATGCACATGTGAACATATACATCAACTATTTCCATTTTATAAGTAGAACTTCAATGATCAGGTTATCTCGATAGCAAAATATTCCAAATTCATCCTATTCTTCAATTACAAATAATTACTTCATTTCAAAAATGTCCAAATTACTGAAAATAGTTACAAAATTATACTATATAATTAAAATTATACTATATAATATTACTATATTATAATTACTAAAATTATATATAGAAATGCATAGTAAAAGACATCATTTCCTTATTATAGCAAATAACAGCAGTCTATTACTGTATTTCTTTTGAAAATAATTAATTTCCAAAAATTCACATCTTCTGCGAGATCACAGACCTGTAACTGGACAGATGCGTAGGTACAATAAACAGAATATGCAAAATACTTTTAAAATAGTAGTAGTTTTAAATCTCACAATGAATTGAATTTCAAGTTAAAAAATACTTGGCAAATGCAACGCTCAAAGGACCACGGATTGGGAGCTACAGATAGAATTAACTAAAATGACACACAACCAATATTTCCAGCAAATCTCTAATCATGATAAAAGCAAATGCACACCTGTGTCTCTGTCCGTGCTCTACCGACATCGTTGGACACTGAAACTTCAAAAGTTAAAACCGATATAATTTTTATAAATTGCCTTTTTTCTAAATACAGCTATCTTTTTCATATTATAAATTTGCAGTATAAAAATATTTTGTTGCTCTTTCAAGCTGACATTTTACTTTCTTATACTTTTTAGCTAACTTTTTTGTTGAATTAGTGAACAAAACTAACCATGATACTAATAATATTGAGAAATATACTACTTGCCAAAAGTATTGCAAAATTGGTAAAATGCAAAACATTTGGAGTTAATCTGAATTCAATGGTTCACAATCAGTTGTGGAGAATCATGGAAACTAACATTTTACAGTGAAGATTTTGTCACAAGGACATTTAGGGACCATAAACAAATTGATGAAGATGAAAATGATTTTGAAACGTTCATCAATCATTCTGCTTCTTATGCACATTGCTTACATGCATTAAAAAAAAAAAAACTATCATGAATATTCGGGAAGATATAAAGGTTTCTTTAAAACATCCCATTTTTTTTTCATGTTTTTTACTTATAACATGCAGTTTTATAAAAAATTCTGTGAAACTTACAGAATACTTGACAATATGTTAGAGAAGCATTGTATTAAAATTTGAAGTAAATATGTTGAATAGTAAAGGAATTATGAGCATTTTTTGTAAATAATGATTTACTGAACATGTGTGAAACTTGATATTTTCCCCATAACTTTATAGCCAGACATATAGGGCAACTTATATAAAAAAAATCCAGGTCAATACCATTACGATTTAGAAAGCTGTCGGCATTACAAACAGCAAAATTTTGTTTTCTAAGAGAAAAAAAAAATGATGAGGGTTTTTCCACACATCAATATTTTTTAAATTTGAATATTCGAGAATTAATCAACAAATTGCAATTTTAATTAAAAATTTAATTTATAAGTACACATGTGTACTCAGGATATTCAACCTTTATAAAATTCAATATTGCTGCTTGAAGACATGAAAAAAATTACATTTCAGACATGAGCACACACAGTAAAGCATTATTTAATAAAAATACTCGTAATTCCTTTACTATTCAAAGTATTTTGTTCAAATTTTAAGGCTGTCTGTCTTCACGAAAAGATGAAGCAAAGGGTTCAACCGAACTCATATTTTAAGGTAGAAAAAATTCGCTGATGATTACAAAATTTCATATGATTGTTACAGAAATTTTCTTCTAGAATTAGTTGAGAACTGTTTCTCTATAAAAATTATATGAAGGTCAAAATAAATACTCAAAGAGGGATATAATTAATAATTCAAAACCCATATTTCTTTTTGGAAAAAAACATTTAACTGCTTTGAAACTTTGTGGTGATATACAAAGTACCCTTTTCCACAATATATTGCATTATTTTGTTTGCATTGATACTTCATTATAATTATAAACCGAATAAATACATTGAAATCATTATAATATTCTTTTTGTTCACTAGGAGGTGCTGCATCTGATTCAGTCAAATCAGTGAAATTTTCAGGCTTGGCAGTTTCTTCACTTGGCCGTTTGGTACCTAGTAGCTTTTCTTTTGCCAACGTAAAATATAGAAACTAATAGTAATATACGTAAAATATAGAAACATAAAATATAGAATATAATTAGGAGCTAAGGTAATTTTAGTTTTTCCTGTTGATGTGACTTCCAAATAAAAACTGAGCTAGTTCCAATATCCGTTGCACACTCACACAATGAAGTAATTCATTTTGGAAAAATGTTGCATCACAATTTTCTTAGGGTGTTAACAATTTTGTTACTTCTTATTCAACAAATATTACAATCAATTTCAATTCAATAAACATTACTTATAAATTCATTACTTAGGGGAATAACAATTGCGATAGACTCGCAGTCATCAAAAATTAGCGTGATCAAGTAGTTTTTCCTCATTTTGGAAAGATTTCTTTGGTAGTAAGACACTTAGAATAAGATACTTACAGGAGTGACATATTTTCTGAAATTCAATAGGGGACAGGAGGATCGATGGAATGTCGCGTTTGTAAGGTAATATGGTTGGGTAAAAAATTAATAAAAACAGTTTAAAAGACACACTTTTATAGGTGCATTAAAAAGTAAATTTTAGAGAAATTATTTCCTACCTTTTAATTTATAATTTATATTCATAATTAAAAATCAATTTTTAATTGTTCATAAATTTTTTCTGGAATTTCTACCAGTGAGCCACTCATGTGGAATAAATATTTGATTTAGTCGATTATCTGATTATTAATTTTTGAAAATATTAAAACAGTGTATTGTCATCGAGAATACAGAAATTAACAAAATTTTAAATCTCTGAATCCAGTCATAGGTTAAAAGGCCGAAGCTAGTATGATTGGTACATCTGAACTACGAATGCCAGTTCTTATATCACCCTGGTCATCTGATTCTGTTAAGAGATGAATGCAAGATAGTCCATAACAGGGTTCGTACACATTTCCTTAAAAGAAAATCAAGGACTATCAAAGACTTTTAAGGACTAAAAAAACCAAAAATTAAGGACCTCTAAATTGAATAAACTTAACGAATTGTCGCACGCATTTTTAAATAAAATCTCATTTTTGCAAATTCAACCTATTAGATGATAAATTATAATATAAAACATAGAAGATACATTACAAATTTAACACAACCAAACTCCTGCAAATATGAGTTAACAAATTAATGAAAAAACCCCCATGAAACTGGAAATCAAATTAAATATCTTTTAATTCCAAACTTTTTTCTTTCAATTTTACATCCAAGGTATTTATTTTAATTTCTTTTTCAGAAATTGTTTTTCTTAGTTCATGCGATTGAATAAATAAATTTATGTCCTTTTTACTTTTCAGCCTCATCAGCTAAATCATTTGCTTTTTCATTTGTTTGGTGCATGTCCGTTTGCAGGAACATTTTCTTTTGTTTTAAAAAATCTATTTCTTCCTCTAGAGCTTTTCGTTTCAGTTGTTTTGTTTCAGTCTTTTCTTTGGATCTTTCACTTTCTAAATACTGCATGTATTTTGCTCTAGCTGAGGTGGCAGCCGTCCTCATTTCTTTAGCAATTTTTAAGTCATAAATAGCCCCAGAGAGCTTAATAAATTCATGATTTACACGCTGGAAAATATATGAAGCATCTTTTAAATTTTCTATTTCCAGGGCCTTGTTCACCGAAAAACCTCATCGTCCATTTGACAGTATTTATACCATTTTGATAATCTTACAAACTTTTTCATAATGATTATTGCTAAAATAAGTTTGTAAAAAATTATCAAGGGAATCACTCTTTGGATTGAAAGAAGTAAATTCAAATGAATTTGGCTTTACAATATTTAACAGAAAATCTGCATAGAGTAACAAAATTTCGTCGCAATCTTTTCCCAAAATACGTTTATTTTGCGACAATACAATCAATACCTTTTTCATTTTTTCCTGTGCTTTTTCGGGATATCCAGCCATTACTCGTGGATCAATGCAAATCGCAGGTCTTACTAATGCGTAATTCACAGGACATTTATGCATGAAATGTTTTATCATTGTTATGATGTTTTTCCGACTATGTGAAAACATCCTTGTCTGCTAATTCCTTATTTTTTATCTTTTCTTTTATTAGTTGGCTCTGCAGCAAATCCTAAATACACTTAACTTTTATCATTATACAAGTTTGGGTCACTGAAGTTGAATTTGCATAAAGTCTCAGGTTTCTCAATTCTTTCATTCTCTGGTTTCAAAATTATGAAATGTTGAATGCAATCATTAACAAGTTTTAAAAATATCACTGGCAAAAAATGGAAGTAAAGGTTTATCACTTTGATACTGTTCTAAAAATGGTAACAGCACTTTTGACAATCATTCCTATGGAACCATGGACCAATAAAGGCCATCTGTAACTCCTCCCTTATTTCCTAAAGTGTATGTGATGGATATGGATTAGTAGAATGCGAGCAGTGCCATCCCCCCCCCATTCCGAGAGGGCCAGGTCGACCGAGATTAGTGCCGCCGCGAAGGAGGAATTCGAAAAACGATAATCGGTGAAATTTTAAATTTTTTAATAATGGCAGAGTAAGAAGTAAGGACTTTCAAGGGCTTTTTAAAAATGGGGCATAAAAATAAGGATTTGTAAGGACTAAATGTAAAAGTAAGGACTTTTAAGGACGCGTACGAACCCTGCATAATATAACTTTGGAACACATCGTTTATTCAGCAATTCTGATTGAGTCTAAATGTATCAACAGTTTAATTAGTTTAGTTATATAAATACACTCCGTTTTGAAACAACGCATGGCTATTTTGGGATGCTTCTGAACCGCGGTCACATGATGAGGCCGGCACCTGGGTCGATACCTCCATCTCCAAACTTCCACACCACATCAATGACAGGATTTTTGACTCTCGACACCAGATTGCACTGGATCTTCATACACAGCAGTTTATGAATCTTAAAATTAAATATAATTATTTATGTAATTCTATTTATCTCAACTTGTTTTCTGTTTGTAAAGATGAACTTTTGTAATTTATTTTTCGCTCACTTTCAGGTGTACTAGAGCAGGGGTGGGGAAATTTAAGCAGTTAGGCAAAAAGCCGCCCCAGCAGAACCTTATACAGACAATTATATATTTCACTGCAGTTTGTAAATAACTGGCAAGGCTGCATAAAAATCTCAAGAAAGCCGCACATGGCCCCCAAGGCCACAGGTTCTCCATCCCTGTGCCAAAGTTCTGAAAATTGTATACTTATGTGCTATCTTTGTCAATACACTATTTTAATATTTTCAAAACTTAATATCAGTTGATCAATTAATTTAATTACATTTTAATTCAATTGCCCAAATTATAATTCACATGAAAAATGGCCACTCCAGTTTTACGAATACAGTGAATCTATCTCAAAAAATCAGTGAGAAAATTTACTGTTTTTATTTTCTCCTTCATCTTGATTTCTTTTTTACAAATTGTTTTTAATATTAACACTGGCGGGACCATGCGCCTTATATATGCAATACTCTCTCAGAGCTACACTAGAATCCAGAAAACAAATGTCATAATTGGAGTCCAAAAAAGATTACAAAAAACAGTGCTTTTGGAATTTTTCATGTTTCAAAGGTTGAATCAAGTTTCTATTTGCATTATACTGAAGCAAGTAAAACATGTATTTATTTAAAAATTCGCCTTAAATTTCCAAAATTCAGCATTGTTGAGGCAGCAGTAGATATTAACCTATAATTATAAAATTTTGTAAAGATGTTGTTGTTAATAAATAGTAACTTTTAAGCACTACTGCAAACCTATCAACGAAATCTGCGATTTTTTTTATTAATTTTTGAATTTTAACCATTTTTAGTCCAATTTTCTGAACTTTCTGCCCATTATGGCGACAGAAGATATCAATTCAGAGTTATAAGATTTTGCACACTTTTTAATGATGGGAGTTTGCAACTTTTCCACACTACCGCAAAAAGATCCAAGATACTTCGACTTTTTCCACCCGCCCTACTACAGAGGTTAAGGATACAACGGCTTACATTAATCGAATGCTTGCCTCTAAACAACATTACTGGAGCGTGCTGTTGTCAAACATCTATTTCATCTGCTTAAAGATGCTTTACTATCTTTGCCTTTGTTGGAATTTGAGAGATTGAATTGTGTTTTAATGATGCCTAAAAGAAAACATAACTCAGAATCTCATAATACTCAAAGTTATATATTTTCAATAAAAATATTACTTATTTATTATTTCTTAGGAAACGCAGGTAAAAGATGGCAGGTGATATTAACTGAAGCGATTTTTTAATCTAATTAAATAAGCTTTACAATTCTTTAAGAACTAATGAAAACATTTCAAAATGATATTTCAAAAAAATAAGCAGGAAAAATAATGATAAAGTAATTACACCATTGCCTTAGCAACTGAGTATCAATAAATTTGCTTTATTTCAAAATCGTCTGTGTGTCAATTTTTATTAAATTTTGAAAAATTAATAAAAATCACATATATAAAATTGGTAACATTAAGAAGGTAAAATTTTGAACTTTAAGATGGTATAAAAATAATTTTCGGTGGATAATTTGCATTGAACTTACAGCGGAAAAACGTTTTCGGTTAATTTTAAATTAACTGACTGTTTAATTAACTTTTGTGCTTTGAAAAGTTGACAGTAATCTTCCCCTTGTTTTAATTAATAATTGTGCAAAGTTTGGTTGAAATCAGTGCCATGGTTTAGGAGGATATGTGGAACATATATACAAATTTACATACCCACAATGACTTATATTTATATTAAGATAAATATTACCTGCCATAACTTCAGAGATATATGGAATACAATAATATATTTTTGTTCTGTAAGGATTCCTCCTGCCTTCCCATAAGAAAATCTGGCATTCAAAGTTTGATTTATTTAAGTGTATACTAATTATTAAGCGTTTTAGGAATTTCATTGCAGAAAAGTGGGTTTTTTATAGAATGTTTGTGATTACTTTTAAATGAACTACTTCACCTAACACAAAATTCTGAACTAGGAAAGCTAATTAATATTATTCATTTTAATTTGAATTCAGTTTGCTATTATTTTAGAAGCATAACACAGGTCTGAAAAAAAATACTTTTCGAAAATCGTTTTAATTTTGATGACTGATTTTTATGTTATTTTTAGTGCTGATACTAAAAATGAAACCCATTTATTTCTACCACATAAGGATTTTTAACAAAGTGATTGCATATTTTGAAGGAAACAGTTGAAATCGCGAAATTTTGACATTTCATTTAAATTTCATTAATTCATAAATCCATATAAATTACATTTATATCCTAGTTGAAGTAATTGTTAAGTATATGTAGAAAGTTACAAGTCCTTATAGTAATGCTTTTTTTTTACATCAAAAGTTCTTTTGCCACTTTTCCTCTTGTGAACTTTGCAGGGATGCTGACATTCCATTTTCCTTGATATCACCTCTCCATTTCCTTTATATTTTGGTGAAATCTTTCACCTTATTCCTCACTAACTGCATCTAAATTTTTAGGAAAAGTCTAGGTGCGAATCAAGAAAATGAACTTTTAAGCTCATACTACAGCTTAAAATCTTGAAATTTTTTATTGTCTCTTCTACAATAGATTTGTAGTTTGGGTTCCTTTTTTTCCCAAGAAAGCTTGCAATAACTAGTTTGAAAGATTTCCAGGCTTTTATTTCGCTTGTTTCCATTTTAGTCTCAAAATTTTGATCTTCTTCATTTTCCTGATGTGTTGTCCTACAAACACACCTTCCTTCAGTTTTGCTTTGGATAACCACACGAATTGGTCACAAATGTATTTGAAGCATTCACCTTCTTTTGGTAAAACCTTGACAAATTGTTTCATAAGACCTAATTTTATGTGAAGTGGTGGAAGTAATACTTTTTTTGGATCAACCAGATTTTCTGTTTGAATATTTTTGACTCCAGGATCTAATGTCTTCCTGATTGGCCATTCTTTCTTAATGTAAGGTTGCTTTCTGTCTTGGCTGTACCATTCACTAAGAAAACAGGGAAATTTTGGGTACCCTTTCTGCTGACCAAGACATAGAATTCACTTTCAATCACAGCAAACTACCCATTTATGATCTGAATACAATAGCTTATTCAGGATGAATCGAGATTGATTTTCATAGCACTCTTTCAAATGAACTGAATGCCCAACAGGCACAGAAGCATACTCATTTCCGTTATGCAATGGTACTGCTTTGAGATTTCTTTTTGATGAATCAATAAAAAGTCTCCATTCGTCAGGTTTACATCGGACTTTGAAAACTGCTATGAGGCCTGGAATATAGCTACAATAAATAAGTTCACCCACTTGAGAAAAAATGGAATGAACTCTTGTTCTCTGTTCCGAAACCAAGAAAATGATGTACCTGGAGGTAGCAAATTTTTTTCTTTCAATCTGGAACCTAAAACTTCTGCCGAATCATTAGGAAGATTTAAATCCCCAATTAAATCATTTAAACTCAGACTGTGTGAAAAGTTTAGATTCATCGCTAATGGAGACATATATTTCATCAACATCAATTTCACATTCAGTATCTGAATAAAAAAAATATTTTCCACAGTATTTGGAGGGGAAGGAACCGGTATACCAGGTCCATGAGGGACAGGGCGTATGACAGAAGGAATGTTAGGATAAGATATTTGCTTTTTGTTCTTTAAATTGAAACCTTTCACATTACAAGCACAAAAACAGCAATCTACACTATGATTTTTTTTTTGGTTCTCTCCAAACCATTGGTATACCAAACCGATAAGTTTGCTTTTTACCTTGAATCCATTACTTTAATTCTTCTACACAAATGCAACAACCTTTGTGTGGAGTCCAAAACTTGTCTTGAACACCTAAGTTCATGCCAAAATAAACATAATAGACTTTTTTTTTACAAAATCCGAAATGCTTCTTTGTTGTTTTTTCACTGTTAGTTACCACAAATATAGCAGAAAAAATTCGGTGAATTAACACATCCTCTGGAAGTCACTGATCTCTTAATGCAACAAAAACTAGCAGTAAAAATATAATGACCTATAACTCACAGGTCATATTATAAACATATGTGTACAGCACACAGCTAAGAAAGACACTGATTGAGGAGCAGAGATAAAGTCAGTGAAAAGGGGTGTAAAGAAGGTGTGGACATGTGCAAGAAGGAGAGGCATCTGGTTTCCTCTGTCTTCAATATTGTGTTTAATAGGCAATTTAACGATTCAGAAGAATATTCTGGATTTAAATAGCTTCTTTCTTGCTTAGACCATCAATTTACTATTTTAAGTCCATAAATATGTTTATCGAACTCATATAAATAATACTTAAAATAATTCGTAAAAAATAGATTGAGATTTGTAATGAAACTGTACATGATGGAATTTAATTATTTTTCCAGTAATCAGTATCCAAAAAAACTATAAAAAACACCAATTGCTTTACCGACAATTTTTTCACCACAGACCTGTGTAATTACAGTTATCAAAACATCAATTATTCAAATTTTCAGGTACACACTTGCAGGGTTCTTACTGATTTTTTAAATTAAAAATCAAGGAGTATTTTCAAAATTTCCAAGGACTCGATATTTACGCACAAAAAAGGGTTCCCTTTTTTAAGTACACAAAAATTATATTAAGAGTATTTAAAACATTGCTAATAACTCAAATAAGTGTGGTTATATTTATTTCTTTTATAAGTTTTTACTAAGCTGATTTATCCAAGAATGCCATGTTAAATCTATTTATATGAAAGTAGAATGGTGCCGCTTAGACACTCAATTTTTTATAAAATTATACAACTACCCCAAAAGTTCAAATAGTTTATTACATACCATGTATTAAATAAAAAACTATTTCCATTAATTTTTTTTTTTTTAGAATTTAAATTCTTAAATAAAATTTCCATCCCTCACTGTGAACCTTATGTAGTTCACAGTGATCCAGTATTTAAAATATAGAGGTGCGAAGAGAGAAGTGGATTTAGATATTAGAAACTGTTTTTTGGCATTTTCATTGCTTATAAAATAGTATACGAAGAAAATAAAATTAACAAAATTTCTTGATTATTAAAAACTAAGTTAGCTAAAATTGATTAAGGGTCATTTCCATGTCAAGTGATCCAGAGCTGGTTGCTTGACTATTTTATAATCAAATGATTTTTTGTATGTTGATTCCTACATAATTAGAGAGTCCAAAAAGACTAATTTTAATTTATTATCTTTTTCTGAATTCCGATGGCAGCCATATTTGAGCATAAAACGTGCTGATTTTTGCATTTGTAGGGGTTTGCGTTAACTTATATTACTCGGAACTGGTGAACCCGAGGTTGATGAGACAAAAACTAGTTTATTCAGGAAGATACAGTCTTTATTATCTCCAGTACACATTTAAGGAAAATTGTATCCCAAATAGCAAAAATCAGCTTAAAAGTTTGCCTTTAAAAATGGCAAATTTTCAATTTTTGAAGGCATATAATTCCCAAAAGGAATCTATTCCCCATATTACTTCTGTGGCAATGTGTATCTACCTTAATGTACTATATTTACAAAAAATTTCAACCCTGAGATTTGCTTCTTTTAAGAGTTACGGGCTTTCAAAATCCGAAAATTTCAAAAAAATCCAAATTTTGACACCTTGTATCTTTGTTGGGGCGAAGTTTAAAAATCTGAAATTTTTACAGATAAACCCTCTATTGTGTATTATACTGATGTAAAAATTTCATGTTTGATATTTATCTACAAGTCAAGTTAGAGAATTTTAAAAATCCCATAAAAAACATATTTTTTGCTGAAAATGATGGAGCATAAATTTGACTAAGTACAATTTTTATCATTAATAAATTATAATATGATATAACTAATATTACCTATTACATATAAACTTACCTTTTTTTACATGAAGTAGCTTATGCACACTTTAAATGTATATGAAGTTGAAAAATTTGAATATGTTTCATGGTCACTTTAGGTTCCACAGTATAATTGAGGCTTCTCTATTCACTATTTTATAACACAGTTTTTACTATGGTTACCTTTGTAAAGTGTTTTACCATTGTTAAAACACTTTAAAACTTAAAATAAAAGTATTGATATATTATTTACAACTAACACATAACAAAAGTACTGATATATAATATACACTTGAGTCAGGTTTATCGTTCTACCTAGATTTGTATTCATTAAGAAGTTTTGATATTTCTTCACTTAGTTTTGGGGAAATGTTATGTGTCCTTGCAGTAGTTGTTGTAGTTCTAAGGCACTTAGTTTCTTTAAAACATTGTTCATAGGCACCCAAGTCTAGTCTTTCTCCTTTTTCTTAAAAGCTGTCCTTGGACCGACAGGGATGATAAAATGTTACAAGCACATCTTTATTTATATCACTAATGTCATTCACCTCTGCCAGCCATCACATACACATGCAACAGAATCTCATGTGTGAAGTGTTATTTGTACAGCTTTTGTAGTGAAATGAATTTCATATTCCGTAGCTTGTGAAGTAACGAAGCACTTCAGGTTAATCTGACACAGGAACAAAACAATGAAAACTCTTTGTACCAGTAATTGGCACAGAGTTTTCAAATCGTTCAAGTAGTTTATTGTTATGATGTTGAATGATTTTTTTCATTTTTTATGTAAGTGAAAGTGATTCCTTTTAAATATTCTTGACAAAATTCAAACATTTCTGCTGGTGTCAATATTTGGTTAGTGTACGGTTGCTGGAGACTTGCTTTGGTTTGTTGAAGTCTATCACATAAATTTGTGAACGGGTCTGAACATCCACACATTTTGTTGAATAAGTATATTAGGCCTACTGCATGTTAAGAGATTATCTTATAAATAGAAACATGACATAATATAATGTTATAACTTAACAGAATAAATATGAAGTAAAATTAATGCACCAAATTGTGCATTAATTGAAAATATAAATGCCATAAGAATTCATTTGAATTGTAATTTTAATTACAAATATTACTTGAGGTCATATTATAATTTATTGATGATAAAAATAATACTTAGTCAAATTGAATGCTCCTTCATGTTCGGCAAAAAATACGTTTTTTTATGGGATTTTTAAAATTCTCTAACTTGACTTGTAGATAAATATCAAACTTGAAATTTTTACAGCAGTATAATACACAATAGAGGGTTTATCTGTAAAAATTTCAGATTTTTAAACTTCGCCCCAACAAAGATACAAGGTGTCAAAATTTGGATTTTTTTTGAAATTTTCAGATTTTGAAAGCCTGTAACTCTTAAAAGAAGCAAATCTCAGGGTTGACATTTTTTGTAAATATCGTACATTAAGGTAGCTACACATCCCCACAAAAGTAATATAGAGAATAGATTCCTTTTGGGACTTATATGCCTTCAAAAATTGAAAATTTGCCATTTTTAAAGACAAACTTTTAAGCTGATTTTTGCTATTTGGGATACAATTTTCCTTCAATGTGTACTGGAGAAAATAAAGGCTGTATCTTCCTGAATAAACTGGTTCAGGTATCTTCCTGAATCAGTTTATTCAGGAAGATCCTGGTTTTTGTTTCATCAACCTCGAGTTCACCAGTTCCGAGTAATATAAGTTAACGCAAACCCCTACAAATGCAAAAATCAGCATGTTTTGTACAACAAAAATGGCTGCCATCGGAATTCAGAAAAAGATAAAAAAAAAACTAAAATTAGTCTTTTTGGACTCTCTAATTACGTAGGAATCAACATGTAAAAAATCATTTGATTATAAAATGGTCAAGCAACCAATTATTTTTTTTCTGGATCACTTGACATGGAATGATCCTTAATAGTGTTTATTAACTCCAACATCACAATACATGCCCTTTACAACAAACCAAATGTTACAATTTAAAGAAATACAGTTAATGTTTTGAAATAATCCAAGAGAAATAACATCCTCAATTTGCACTATTCTATTGTTTTGGTTATTACTGATTGGCACTTAAAACCAAGTATTAAATTTTGGATACTGTTAGGAGATGAACATCAAATCATGGAAAGAGCAATGCAAAATACTGGGTAATTGATACTGTGGCAATTTATAATCTCTTTTATCGGTGAAACATAGTACACATTTAATAAAAGAAATGTTAAAAATTGAAAATCAAGGAGTAAAACCCAAATTCAAGGAGTTTCCATAGTGCTTGAAAATGAAAATCGTATTCAAGTAGTTTTCAAGGAGCGTACGAACCTTGACTTGGAATTAACTCCGTGATAAGCTTAGTTTGGAACAAATGTAATCATCAAAGTATATGCGTTTGTTTTCACTAAGTTTCTAAAACTAGCTAAAAGAAATATATTTCATACAATTTTCTGACAGAACTTGAAGTTAGCAGTTTTGTCCGATCCTCCTTCTTTATAGCCAAAGGAAAAAAGCAGGACCCTCTCTTTTGTAATATAAGAATGCGAGGTTTTCACTGCGGTATTTTTATGGGGGTAGGGAACCCTTCGGTTCTTCTGAAGGGCCAGAAAGTACCATTTACTTCCTTTTTGGAAAGATGGTTGTAAATTTGATGAAAACAATGACGTCACAACCTAGTAAACATCAGCGCCATTTCTTAGGAAAAGGCATTTTTAAAATTTCTATGCGGCAAACCTTAATACAATGCTTCCCTTACATATTGTCGAGTATTCTGCAAGTTTCAAAAAATTTGGTGTAAAACTCTGCATGTTATAAGTAAAAAACAGGCAAAAAATTTGGAATTTTTTAAAGAAACTTTTATACCTTCCCGAATATTCATGATAGTTTTTTGAAAATGCATGAAAGCAATGTGCATAAGAAGCAAAACAATGAAAGTTTCAAAACACTATCAGCTAACTTTGAGACGGGGTGAGCCCAAATCACTTTAATCTTCAACAATTTGTGGACGGCCCCTTAAATGTCTTTGTGACAAAATCTTTCCTGTAATAAGTGACTTTCCACAATTCTTCACAGCTGATTGCGAACCACTGTATTCAAATTAACTCCAAATGCTTTGCATTTTACCAATCTTGCAATACTTTTGGCCAGTAGTGTATATCTGGTATACAGATATTTTTCTGATACTTTTATCAACAAGTTTAGAATTAGCTAACAAGCTTCTGTATTCACTGAATTTTATATCTAAGTGTAAATTTTCAGAGAGATTACTCATGAACACAATGAGCAGAAACAGATATAAAGCCCTTGAAACAGTACTAGTTAAATACCTATCATAATTTGATGTTTCAAATACTTTGTCCAAGGAAATGTGAAGAGCCTGAACAACATAGGAAATTTAAAAGATATGAAACACTATTGAAATTCCTAGTATGCTAGCTATTTGCCAAAGGTGGCTAGTCTTAATATAAATAAAAGTCATTGTGGGTATGCATGCTCCACATCTCCTCCTAAACCACGGAACTCATTTTAATCAAACTTTGCACACTTATTAATTAAGACAAGGGGGAGATTACTGTCAACTTTTCAAAGTGCAAAAGTTAATAAAACAGTTAGTTAATTAAAAATTAACCGAAACTGTTTTCCACTGTAAGTTCGAAGCAAATTATTTTTATACCATTTTAAAGTAAAAAATTTTATCCTTTTAATGATACCAATTTTATATCTGTGACATTTTTCTTGCAATTTTTATTAATTTTTCAAAATTTAATGATACTCAATAGCTAGGTAATGGTGTAATTAATTTACCATTATCTTTCCTATTTATTTTTTTTTACAAATATTGTTTGGCTATGTTTTAATTGGTTCTTAAAGAATTCTAAAGCTTATTTAATTAGATGAAAAAATCACTGCAGTTAATATCACCTGACATCTTTACCCGCATCTCCTAAGAAATAATAAATAAGTAATATTTTAATTAAAATATATAACTTTGAGTATTACGAGATTCAGAGTTGTGTTTTAACGATGCCTAAAAGAAAACATAAGTTAATCGCTCAAATTCCAACAAAGGCAAAGATAGTACAGCTTTTGTAAGTAGATGAAATAAATTTTTGACAACAGCAACATGCTCCAGAAATGTCGTTTAGAGGCAAGCATTGGATTAATGCAAGCCGTTGTAGCCTTAACCTGTGTAGTTGGGAAGCTGTGGTTTTGAATGTTTATTGTACATTGTTTTCATGCACATGGGGTCTTAAAAACAAGAGAAAGGTCACTGTCAACTATTCAAAATCCAAAAGTTAATTAAAAATTTAGCAAGATTATGGCATTTTACTGAATAAATCTTCTGAAAATGTCATTAACAAAAACCGATTTTACACCATATTTTTTTTAAAAAATTAGCTTTTCAGTGACACTTATTTCATTTCTGTACAATTTTTTTCCCTCTCATTTTAATAAATTTTTCAAAATTAATTTTATACACAATTTGTAGCAATATACAAAGAACTGTTGCTAAAAAGCATTTTAAAGAAAACACTACAAGAAAAGTTTAAAAGCAGACAATTCACAACAGGAAAACATTTGATTTGGTTTATTTTCATGTTTTTTATTAATGAAAAAATAATTTATCGTCCCAAAAAGTCCATTAACCTTTCTTATACTTCAGTATTTGTGAAAAAATTTGAAGTTCTTTTATAACAAATATTGCAGAGAATTACTTTTCAGTGTTTTATAAAAATTGTTTGCTTCGATTGATATTCTCATCATAATTTAAAAACGTTTCACATGATAAAAGGAATTTGTGTATTATAATATTTTATACAAAAGTATTTCAATCCTGAGCAATGCTGGGTATAACAACTCTATACAATATGTATCATTTGAAAATATTACACATGAAAATATAAAAAAATATGAGGCGTGAAATTAATTTAATCCCGAGCAAGGCCCGGTATATCAGCTAGTAACTAATAAAACCCATACCTTAGTAGATGCTGAAGCAGATGCAGCTTCATTCTTCTGAACAGATTTAACAACAACTTTTCTAACAACATCATTTCCATCTGTCTTAGGTTTGGAAGTAGACTTTTCTTCTGTTCCAGTAGATGAAACCGGTTTAGGTGGCTTGGAACTGACTTTTGAAGTTTTGACAACTTTTTTCACAATTTTATTAACAGTTTTATCAGCCGATTTTACAGCAGAAGGTTTCTTTGGGGAAACTTGCTTTGAAACTGAAAAGAGTACCAGAAGACATTGTTAAAATGTAAATTAGACTTTTACAATTAATAAAAATCATTGAAAAATTAAAGAAATAGCTTAGATACAGAATTCAAATAAAAAAGCATTAAAAAAAAACAATAAACATCCCAGCATTTATACAATAGTTAATTTCAATCATAGTGTATAAAAGATTATGTTGGTTTTAAAAAGTTAATTAGATTTTAAATAGTATTCTCCAAGCAACTTCATCCACAATAAAAAAGAACCCATAGGCTACAGAAATTTAAAGAACAGCATTTTATAAACAGGGTGCAGAAACGGGGGAGAGGAGAACAAAGTAGAATTTTGCGAGGAATCGAAGTAAAGCCCTAAAAAACATAACGAAAATACATAACATTACTAAAATAAAAAAAGTACTACAAAAAAACATAAAATTTTACTAATTAGTTAATGAAATTTTTCCACTTAAAAATAGGCATTTTAAAAAGAAAGCCTGATAATTAGATATCATTGAATTTTAAACACTTCACATTTCAAAGGAAAATTCAACTCTTTACTTCATATTGAAATTAATTTTCATCATGTTTTATGAAAAATTAATCTATAAAAGATGGTAATTTCTACTGAAAGATTATATGAATTAAAATAATCTTGATTTTATACCATATGGCAATATCTTTAATCTGGCATTTAGTGCATTTCTAATTTGTCTTTTAAGTTCCAAAACCCATCTATGACCATTGCAAAAGGAAAGTAAACAGTAAAGTCTGGTAAACTATAGAAATACAGCATAAAAATAGGAAAGAATGTGGATTCCCATGGAGATGGAATGAATTATTAAGTCTAATCTGCTTATTCAAGATTCTACATGGGCCCATGACAGAAACTGAACCAGGTGAAAATCAATTAAGGCGTTTCTCAACCTTTCAGTATTTGTGACCGAATTTTCAATCATAACATTCAGCATGCCCCCCTCCTCATACAATAACAATGTATACAACGATAATGTTTTTTTGGTATTTTGACGCTAAAGCTATACAACTACCTTAATTACAAATTAGCAAGAAGTAAATTCTTTCAGTAAATTAATTTTTTTTTAATATTTTCTTTTCAATATGCTCGAACGCCCCATTTAATGTTATTGCACACAGGGGGCAAGCGTCCCACAGATTGAGAATCGCTGAATTAAGGAAATCAAAGAGGAAATACAAACCAGTTTTCTTTTCTTGACTATCCAATTCAGCAATTAATTCATCATCAACTATTGGATCCAATAAAGTGTCAAGTAAATTGACTTCTTCGCCTGAAACACAAAATTACATCTTAAGGAAATAATTTATAAATAAAATGATAAACTTTTTTTTTTGTTGCTCAACTTATAAATGCAAGCTAATATTGATTTCATTTTAAAACAGACTGTATATTAATACATCACCAAGTAAACATATTATATGTAGTTACTAATGATGAAACTGATAACCATTTTATAGTATTCTAACACAAACCTCTGCTTTCTTTAAATTATGGGTCTCAATCCTAAGCAGGGTTATATACTTGAATTTGGGGGTTGTACAAACAGCAGAGAAAGCCATCTTGATATGAAAGTATTCACTGAAATTTCACAAATAAATCAATGTTTTGTTTTCAAGTCCCCCACCCTCCTTTATTTAAATATAACTTGAGGTAAGAAAAAAGTTTTGTTTATGGATGAAATTTCAAGGAGAAAAAGTTTAAGAAATGGAAAGATAATTAAACATCTAGCATAAATGAATCCACTTTAACATTTGAGCTTCCATCTTAATCTTAAGTACTAAATTTCTTCAGAAATTTAAGACCACCAGCAACAAGATTTTGATTATAACAAGCACAGAATCATTTAAAATGCCTCAAACTAAAAGTCAAGTAAGCACAAGTCCTTAAATATTATTTCAATGCTCAAAATACGAGAACTGTAACAGAACTTCAACGTAATATAAAAAATGAGCAAATTGCTGTCACTTCAATATTTTTTTCTACCGAACATGAGAATAAACAGAATATCAAACTCAACCTGTTTCACATGAACCATAAGAAATTAGAAGTTCATTGGCTAGCTTTTTCAGGCAGGCATGGAACTTAAAATGAAAATTTTTTTCCCCATTCCTTGATATTCAGAAAATTACTAAGATAACGAATTGGTTGAATAGCTGAATACTCGGTGGCCAAATATCTACTTTTAAAAACTGTTACACTTTCGATTGTAAAAAAGATATTTTTCAAATTTTAAATGAAAAAATAAAAGATTTAAGAAATTTATTTGTATATTTGAAAAATCTTAATTATCTTGAAAATTCTATTTTCAATCGTAAGGGAATTATGAGAAAATGAAATTTTCAGCCCCCCACCATTTCCATCCCCTTTGAGCTGGTTAGCCCATCTGCAAACTCGGCCGAGATTTTCACCATCCTTACAACATATCCCTCGCCAGTTAATATCTAATCAAAATTATTCCAGTTATCGTGTTTACAAAACAACATGGACAAAAGCGTTATTTATATATGTCTCTACTAATAATAATAAGGAACAGAACATTTCGCCCACTATTCTCATAAGGATTAGAGCTGCAAGAATGAAAGCGGGTGGAAGAGACTGCAAATGACGAGAGCTTTCCAAAAAGGGGTAACATGCATAAGTTAAAATGTACTTTAAGTTAAGGAGAGAAGAAGGGAAGGGAGGGAAAATCACTTTTCCGATCATAATTTCTAAGCAATTGTAGCTAACAAAAAAGTTTCAATACAAAAGTTGTTTGTTATGATAAGGCAATAATTTGAATTTTCTTTCTATCTTCAATCGTAAGGGAATTATGAGAAAATGAAAATTTCCACTCCCTTTGGGCTGGATAGCCCATCTACAAACTCGGCCAAGATTTTCACTATCCTTACAACATATCCCACGCTGTTTAAATTTAAATCAAAATTACTCCAGTTATCGTGTTCACAAGATAACATGGGAAAAAGCGTTATACATATATGTATAAACTTTTTAACGAAGGGTGGTTATGAGTTCTAGGGGCCATGATCAATGAACATCTGCAGAAATTTTTTGGAAGTAGTGTCATGAGAACCATCACAATAGGTAGAGTCCCTATAAGAAATCTACCTAACAGTATTGAATATGATTATGCTGGACATTTCATTTTGGCAAGAGGTATACCGTCATTTGGATTGATAATAATGATCATCGTCAAATTACTGAAGATTTCATGGATCATATATTTTTACTAAAAGTATCTATAATTAGAATTTTAACACTTTACACACATTAAAAAACTATTCACCAGTTTCAAAATGTATTTAAATAATTCAAATTAAACTCCATTTTTGAAAGTGAATTATAACATTAGGAACAAAAATTTAAAAGATACAAATCATAATACTGTTTACAGTTGTCCAGCTTCTTGCAATTTATGATAAGTCGAATTTATGTTTGAGAAACCGTATTTAAAGAAAAACTTCTTTACTAATAAATTAAAATAGCTAAAAAAGGAAAACATTCTTGAATCATTTAAAAATATGATTAAAAGTTATAAAATATGATTTATGAACTAATCACAAGGTTTTCAGAAAATCGGAGGAAAACTCCATTTTTTTTTATAAAACAAAACTGACAATTGTTTATATTTGACATTCTTTGTTGATTTCATAAATTAATCTTAAAAATAAGTCTATAAAGCAGCTAGTAAATATTTCTTTAACCTTCTCAACATGCTGTCTTCCACGTGATAACTGACATAATTCGGCGAAACTTGCTGAACAAGTACTTACATACCAAGTATAACTCGTTAATTTTTTTTTACTGAATAATATAAAAGAAATAATTTTCTACAAAACTTATCACGTTTTTTATTCCAAAATCATAAATAAAATTCGATAGAAGAAATCCTATGATCAAACGATAACAAATTAATATGTTGAACAATGCAGTAAATGCCATACAACAGATCGTTTAATAAATCTTATATCTGCTTATTTGTCCTACAATTTTCATCATATGTCATTCGAAGCTAGGTGAAAATGCTCAGAATGCAAGAGAATTTGATACTGTACAATACCAAGTTTCACTTCAAGACTAAAGAAAAGATAATATAAATAATGGAGTCGAACAGCGATGAAATCAGTTAGCACTAAATTTAGAAAATCACATACCTTTATAATCCATTTTTAAGATCCACGCGTATCACGTCAGTAATTAATAACCGCAATTATATAATGCTGGAAAATTACTGTGAGTGTGAAACCATTGCAAGGTATTAAAACCAATTATTAATAATCTTCTAACGATAAACAACAAAAACGACCCAAGCCAAAGTTTGCTATTGCCTGTGCTTTGGCAGCAGTCGGTACACTACACTTCTACTGCAACGAATGGAGCTGAGTTGAAAACTAATATATATTTTCATAAGTGCTTCAAAATGATTTTTACTTAATAGTTACTAGAGTGGCTTTTTATTATGATAATAATTTTTAATTCAATAAAATGTTCTCTTTTAGGATAAAGTAATCGAGGAAGATAAAATAATGAATATTAATATTTTAGAGTCGTTGTCTGATATTCACTGTTAACCGTGTACGTTCGGTTTTGACCCTTGCTTACTTGCTAAGTTCAGAAATATCTTCATTCGGAATTAGTAAATAAATATTTAGTTTCATTGTTTAATAGGGTTCTCATCTATAAAAATGGCCAAGGCTGCAACATCACTGGGATCTAAACTGCCTATAATTATGAAAGGTAAATTGTACAAACCGATGGTTATACATCTAATGATCAACTCCTTGCAACTATACAAAACTATATTTGTAATTTTAGTTTTAATACTTTCATATCTTTTCTACTTTATAAAAGTCAGAAATTTATATCTGAAGTGTTCTTAAGGATTTTATCACAATGATAAAAAATTGCATGTTTAACATTTCGGTTGATTTTCCTTATTTTAAGAAATACACATTTGTTTCAAGTTGTGTATTCTCAAACTTTTGTTGGATACATAGTAAACTGAAGCCCATCCCTTAATTTTTTTTATCTAGATTATTTGTTAATGAATAATTTTTATATTTACTATAAAGAACAGGAAAGTTTGTCAATTTTCATTGCTCTAGTACAAATGTTGCAGCTTTCCTTCATATACCTCATTGGCTTATTTTCGTCAAACAGGTCTGCTGTATTGGAGAGTTTAATGATATATGATGTATTAGAGCAAGAATTCTTTAGGAATAGTTTCACTTGCCAGACTTAAAAAATCAGTTTCTGGAATTTAAAGAACAGTTCTTTATTTTAAAATGAGTTTTAGAAAAGACCCAATTTTACAGTTTTCAATTTATATGCAAGATCTATAAAAGTGTAACTAATCTCTTCCAGAAATCCTTGCTATCAAATAAATTTTTCTTCGCTTACATTTATAAATCTAATGAACCTTCAGTGTATTTTTATCAACTTTAATGGTATGTATATGTCTTGGTGACCCCTGAGCTTACTTAGCGAACTTTGGAGTACTCCAAGCAGATCAAAACTATATGATTTTTCTATGGTGTTGTTTTGGTGAATTGAATATTTGGCGATTGCTTACAGAAGTACCAATTTAACTTTAATTTCTGTGTTACTGATTATTTCACACATAACATTTCCTTAAATGGTTCATTTTGTATTTTCCTGTTTAAATATTTTTCTCTTTGTTGTAATGTTTTGCATACTTATTTTTAAAAGCTCATAAATTTTCATAGAATTTATTATTTGTTCTATTTATTTGTAGATCTTTTAATCAATTTCCATGATTTCAAGGTCTTTTATCGATCTCAGACCAGAATATTTTATGATTTTTACTCATTGGAAAACTTTTGCTATAATTTTCATGCTCGTAACTTTTACTCATTGGAAATTATGATTTGCTAAAGGCACTTTTTCATTTACATTAAACTTTATCTGTTCTATTTATTATGATATTTCTATGCCACTATAATTTCTATATTCTATTCGTGATGTTTTCATGCAACTACTTGTAAAATAAACCTTCAATGTCTCTTAATCAAATTATATATTTACTTATTCATCTAGCTCAGTTTCGCCCACTGGTAACATTGATAATCAGTGTTTCCAATCACTGTACCATTAAGAGACAACTTATTTGTTTTAAATTCAAAGAGAAATAATTGATTTGTAAATATTTTAATATATTTTGTTGCAAGAAATAAAGATGACCAAGAATTACAGGTTTAAGTCTAAAACCATCTGATAGAGGTCTTCCTGAGAAATTATTTTGTGGTAGATTCATTTGAAAACATTATAAATCACTTAGATTTTATGCTTGTAAAAAGTCTGAGCATTGAACTGAAGTGTGTAAACATATTAAGGTAAATGCTCCAGTAGTGGGCCACTTAAGGGTATTTCCTCAATTATCATCTAAACTTTTGAGAAGTTTCGCTAATCTGTATTTTTTTATGGTTGTTCAAACTTTTATCTAAAATAATAATCACCTGAAATATCAAAATAATTGTAATATAATTTTTAAAAAATTAAAAACTTAGATCACTCCTATGCACCAGAAGTGGGCATAGCAAACTTTTGATGTACCAGTAGTGGGCGTACCAAAAGTGGGCCACCCAGATTTGTCAATTGTGCCAAAGAAAAAAGAATAAAATCATTATATTTAGTAATAATAATAATGTATTAACATTATACACTATAAAATGCAATAAAAATGGCTTGATATAGGTGAAATCGTTTATTTATAGATTCTAGTCACATGAGATTTACATTTTTTCTCTAACAGCCAATTTTTTTATTAAAGGTATATGTTAATTATCGATCTTTCATTTTAAGTTCTGTTTGGGGCATTATGGATATTAAATCTTGATATTTTATCTTGAATAAATCTTTTTTTTTCTTTTATCATCTTCCTTCTGCAGCCAGAAAAGAGCCCTTTTAAATGGTGATGGAATATTTTTCGATGGTCCAGCAATGCGATAGTTATTATTGTCTGCCTCGTTACAGAGCCCAACTAATTCTTGAATATCAGTCTTTTCCTCAACAGTACTATAAAATATTTATTATTTAAGTAATTGGTCAGAATGTTCCATTAGTGTACCAGTAGTGGGCTATTAGTGTATCAGAAGTGGGCCATGTGGCCCACTACTGGTTCTGATAAAAATAAAGCACATCTAATTAAATTAAAAGACTTTACAAGATATAACCTTCTTATTTAAATGTCACAAAACAGTCTATTTGAGAGAAAGCATGTGCTCCAGTACTGGCCTCGCTAGGCCCACTACTGGAGCATTTAGTAAAACATTGATCCAAAAGTGGGCCACCCCTCACTATCCATAAATTATCAATATTATTTAATTTAAAGATAGTTTATAATACATTCATTATATAATCAAATAATATCAATAGCAAATCATTTTAAAAACAAATAGAATGTATGCTAAAAAATAGTTGAAAGAAGAGTTACCCCTTAAGGAAATCACTAAGAATAAGCTAAAAATGCTTCTCTCAGAGACCAACTTCAGCAACAAACTTTCTAGCTCCTAACTGAACAGGAAATAAAGGCTATGCCTTTGGTATTTAGTTGATAAGGGTTTCAGCCTACCAGAGGCAGATCTCTTATTTCATTGGAATGTTGGAATTTCTTGTTTTTCAACTTAAAATTCAAGTGGCCCACTACTGGTACGTGGCCCACTACTGGAGCACTTACCTTAGTATGCCATACAATGTAAGTAAATGCAATTGAATCCATAAAGATTAACCTTTTTCTTACGGACGGTACAACTGTTGTACCAGAAAATTTTTTACCTTTGAATGTGGGTCGGTTCAACTGCTGTACCAGACACAAGGGAGGATTTCACTCCCCGCATTCAACACAGTTCTTCTGGTTTAAATCCCCGTAACCTAAAGGTTAAATATATTTTGTCATTCTAAAAATTCTTTAAATGTTAGATACAATTAATCTTTCATTTAATGGGGGGGGGGGGAATCCATTATAACATATGCCAGTAAATGTAACAACTCTGAGAGTTGCTGAATTAATATATAAATATTGGATCTAGATTGTGAATTTCTGCTTTTTATCAAAGACTGTTGTTAGCTTTCAGCGTGTTATATTAAGGTATCTAATTCATCAGGTTCATGAAATTCTTTGAATTGCTATAAATTTTGAAATCAATTGCAAAATTATTTTATTACTTTTCTTTTTTAATTCTTAAGAGAGTAAAATGTATATAAAGTTAGGTTGAGAATGTTCTGGCTTGGTTTCAAATAAAATTGAAATATTTGCTTCTCCTCAAGATTCGCGTATCTGGCTCATGTAGGACTCTATATCATTTAGAGTTAAACCTGTTTTTTAATTCCTTTTGGGAAGATGAAAATATAAGGATAGAATATCAAAATGTTAGTTTTTAGCTTAGACTAAAAAAAACTTAGAAAAATACCACATTTTTAATGTGATCCAAAATAGCATGTTTTTAATTTCAAGTATTGAAGGCAGGGTTGTCGATTTTTTTGATTTTTTTCAAAAAAATCGATTTATTTGATTTAAATCGGATTTTTTTGATTTAAATCAAGATTTTTTTGATTTTAATGATTTTTTTTAAAACTACATATATATATATTTAACATTTGTATATTAGACAATGAGCCCTACAGTCATAGAATTATATATATATAACAACATACCAGTCATTAAGCTGTACTTTCTTAAAAAAAAACAAATTTAAAAAATTTAATTCAAAAATGTAACAACTATTTAAAAAATATTAATGAGATTTCTATCTCTTTGAAAAATATTACGTAAAACTTTGGCTGGATTTTTACTTCAAAGAAATTCTATAATTACGCAGTGGCCTTTAAATCTAATCGAATACTAATATGACATTTAATGCAACAACTTTTAGTTGATTAAAATCAGAATCAACAATATTTAAGGCTAACAGCATTTATTACTTTTAAGTGCAACAAAAAATATAAAAGCACGAAGTTACTATTACAACTTTAAAAATAGAATAATACATAAATATCGGAATCTTATGCTAATTAGATGATCGCATCTAAAAATAATTTAATCTTGCACAAAACTAATACAGCACGAGATTATGAACTTTAATTTATAATTTATAATACTGATATGTTTATAGATTAAGAGAAATGTGTTTAATGATTAATAAAACAATTTCTCGGGAATGAACAGAAGCGAACTACGCTTTTGTTTATGTAGGCGTTTATCACGTACATTTAAAAACTTAAGGTCAGGAAAAACCGAGAAAAGGTAAATACAATATATTATGATTAATTTATCTTTTTCCTAACAAATATTTGTGAACTAAAATTTAAAAATACTATACTTTTGAAATATAAGATAATTTTATTAAGGAAAAACGGAAAAATATAATAAAAATTGTCATTTCTTGACTATAGATATATTATTGTATGCTAGAATATTGGAGAATTTTACACTCAGCTGTTCATTTGTTTCATTACAAACATGAGTTTTGAAGCTTTCTCTAATCCTAATCTGTTTCACCCAAAACATTAAATAAAAAATTTTCTCGATAAAATTTTTAAATTAAGGCTTTGAAGTGCATTGAGTCACCATCAGGACTACCTGTGTGCCAAATTTCATGACCGTAAATGTGATATATTCATCTGGACATTGCGCATACACTCACAAACATTGCCTTTTATAAGTATAGATCATAGTTTAAATTGCACTATGTAGATGTTTGTATTTCTTTTGGAACATTTATATGCATTACTTAATTATCTTACATTTGAACATTATTGCAATATAAAAATTTTGTTGTCCCCAACGCTATTTAGTTTTCTCCAGTATTAAAATGAAACTCACTGCATTTTACTATGTTCTTTCTTTGTGAACATGATCCTTTCACAATATTTATTTATTTTATAAAAAAAGGAGCATCTCATACTTTGCATTTTATTGTGTTGCTCATTAGAGATTTATTTAACCCTTTGCGACGAAGTGTGCCAGTTAATGGCACAACTATTTTCACTCGCTTCTCAACCGTTAAATTCAACTATAAATGGAAAATGATAGGTTTAGGATAGGGCTAATAGTACTCCTTTTAGAATGTATATAGCAGTCTTATGAAATTTTGTTCCAGAATAGGAATTATTAGAGATAAAGTTTGGGAACATTCCTTGACTCGGAGATAAGAAATTTTTTAGTTCTGGGTGTTTAACAATTTTAGGAAAGTAACTCGAAAATTTTGCTCCACTATTCTTGAAGTTTTAATTTATAATTTTCTGTAAGATTCAACAATAATTTTTGAATGTATCAAGGTGGCTGTATCTAAGGGGGTTCTCATGAGGGGGGTAATCCAAAAGGGGGACAACCCCCCCTCGGAATGAAGCAAGTTTTTTAAAAAACTTTTTTTGTAGATTCTATGTCTAGACAATAAACTAAACCCATTCATGTTGTTTTCTCATCATATTTTCAAAAAATTATTGCCTTGCGACGCAAAGGGTTAAAATCTAATTTGCTTGTGTTCTCAAAAATAAAGATATGGAAAGTACTCTAGTTACATCAATTCAATAATTTTTTTTATGTTCTATAAATTCTTTCTTTAAATATACATTTAAAAATACTTTAAAATCACTATTTAAAGATACATGAACAATTTTATTTCATTAAAGCAGATTAATTTGATATTTAAAATAAAGTGATTTAAATCAGTGATTTTTTTAAAAAAAATCAGTTGATTTAAATCGCGATTTAAATCAGTGATTTTAATCAACTGATTTAAATCACCGCAACCCTGATTGAAGGGTCTTGCATGAAAAAATTATAAAGAGAACCAACATATTAAGTTACTTTTTATAGTTGTATTAGTGAAATGTATGCAATGTTATAGGTGTTGATTTTATACATATATGCCCAAAATGACAATTTCTTTTTGATGTGAAGTGAATTATAACAAAAAAAACCTAAAATTTAAAAAGAGTATTGTTTTGAATTCATAAGAAATATACTCCAGAATGTATTAAATTTATATTAATATCCTTATATAGATTAAAAGGCATTTTGAGCCATGGAAAAAAGTATAAAGTCTCAAAAATACAAGACATAAAACTAGAAATACATATATTTTTATTAAATGCTAATTTTCATCAAATGTATGAATACTTCGTGATATAAGGAAGTTACAGCAAAAATACATTTAAGTAATTACTTTATATAATATTTTATAAGAAATTAGAGGAATTATCATACAGTTATAGTTGGAAACTAGCGGGTATAGTCTCCCTAAGCTTTCTCGTGTACTCCTAACACATGTGGAGAAAAAATAAGCTAAAAGGCAATAAAACGAACAAGCGTCCTTAACGTAGTGCAGAAAAAAGAAAGCGAAATGTCATACCACGAGTTTCCGAGGTCGGAGTTTGGTGTAGCAAAGGGGAAGAATTGGAGGCTAAAAGGTTTGGGTTGAAGCAGAAAGGATTAGCGCAAGTGAAACGCGCAATTACAAAATAAAGGCCTCGCATCATTGTGTGATGAGAAAAGACAAATAGGCGATTTCAACACCTTTTTTTTCAACCAATTGAAACGAAAATTGGGCACAGATCTACAATTATTGTTAGCAGGTCTCATGCCAATTTTTTCTTTCTCATATACAAAGAGAAAGTATTGTAATCGTCAAAAAATTCGAACTCGAAATTTTGACGAATCTCTACGTTTTAGACCTCCCCGAGTCCGAAAAACACAATTTGGGAATTATGTCTGTCAACTTGATAACTCAAAAAATATTAGAGATACAGGGATGAAATTTGGTATGTGATCTTTACACATAATTTGTAGGTTTCTATCAAATTTTGGACAAAATCCTTCCATGGGAAGTCTGTCTGCGGTCATGTGAACACTATAACTCAAAAACTTGAATAGCTAGATGGATAAAATTTGGTACACAGTTTTATCATCATGAATGTAGGTCCGTGTAAAATTTTGGAAAAAATCTGTTGAAGAGGCGATGGTCTGTCGAACTGTATAATCGCATACTTATAAAAATTATATCTCCTAATATCCTCCTATAATCCTTAGATAAATAAAAATTGGTATGGCTGTTGCTAATATTAATTATAGATCTGTGCCCAAATTTCGTTTCAATCTGTTTAAAAAAAGGCGTTCAAATTGCATAATTAATTTTTCTAATCCGATTCTCCATACGCATGCGTACTGGTAGCAATCTCTGTGCATGCAGAAGAATTACGTCACTTTGTCCTTGAGCCAGCAAGAGTGGAAGTGTGTGATAAATACATTTTATTCGGTAGGCATCTCTTTGAATTAGATTCTTTATCTAAATATTTTGCAATCACTATAATCTACAATCAAAAACCTTCTGATAGTCATTGGATTCTAGGTTACAGTAGGTTCGAATTTTTTTATCCACGCGGAGGGTTAGGGGAAACAGCACCTTTTTGGGGAGGTATACGAGAAAGTTCAGGGGAGACTACTCCCGCTGGTTATTTATCAAAGCCATAGGGTTTACAAGTTATAATGTTTAGAAGTAATGTGATTATACAATCCGACAGATGGTCAAACCTTTGACGAATTTGGCCCAAAATTTGATATGGACCTACATTCCTGATGATAAGGCTATGTACCAAAATTTATCCATCTAGCTATTCAACTTGTTGAGTTATAATGTTCACATGAATGCAGACAGACAGACTTCCCGAATTTGATAGAAACAACAAATTATGTGTCAAGATCATATACCAAATTTTATCCCCGTAGCTCTAATAGTTTTCAAGTTATCGTGTTCACAGACAGACATAATTCCAAAATTGTGTTTTTCGTACTCTGGGAGGTCAAAAATGTGGAGATTCGTCAAAATTTCGAGTTTGAATTTTTTTGACGATTACAATATTTTCTCTTTGTATACAAGAAAATAGAAAGTATAGAATCGATATGAGTTATTCTTTAGTGAGTCATGTGGGAACCTCATTTTTCTGTTACTTGTATTAAAAAGTCAATTCATAGAACCAGACAGAGCTTGAAATGTGCCCTGTTCAATTTTGTTCCAGCAGTTTTTAATTGTGGTTCAGACTTTTTTCTGTACTGTCACCCACTCTTGTAAGCATTTTGAGCCAGAATGTCCCTCAAGATTCTGGATTGGCCATTGGATTCAGGTCTGGACTCCGAGTTGGCCATTGAAAAGGTTTTACCTAATTCGACTTCATCCAGGATTTTGTAGAGCATGAAATATGCACACATACATTATCTTATAGAAATACCCAATCTCCTTATGTAATCATAAGAACAACTGACAGCAAACTAGCTGCCAGCATGTCCTTATATAACACTGAATTTATTTTGTTTTCGACTAAAACAATTTCAGTTACACCCAGACTGCAAATGCGGCACAAACTATTCCAGATGTCTCTCGGAATTGGCGTTTTGAAAAAATGTAGTGTTCTGTATGCAGATCATACCAATAAAATTTATATCTATCTGGCTCATCTAAATTAATCTTTTTTCATCCAATAACACCACATCATTCCAGTTGATGCCAGTCGCTAATTGTTTCCTGGCAAAATTTAAATGTGTTTCAATGTGCCACTTAGAAAGTGGAAGTTTTCCTTTCAACTACACAATTTTGGGATTTCTATGCAGTGCATTTCTTATTATTCGACTGGTACAGGACAACTTCAGCTCTTGGTAATTTGCAACAAAGATATATTTTGCTTGCAGGGGAGTCTCTGGATTCTTCTCTCTTGCCTTGAAGATATTACCTTTGGCCTTTCTGTTCACTGTTTTGTACCATAGTTATCAGGTTAAATGAGAAGGCAGTTAATTACAGCCTTCAATCTGTCAATTTTTCGTGCAATTTCAAAACCGCTGTAACCAACATTTTTAAAAGCTAATATTTTGCCTTGTTCAGTTTCTTAAAAATGTAATCATCCCAGCATGGTATTAAAGTACACAAAAATAAAACTATCCACAAAACATTTATTTTTTTCTAGAAGCAAACAGAAAGGCCTTCTTAGTTTATTTATTCTTTCAGATGATACAATGAGCAGACGACTATACTTTTTTTCCAAGCTGCCATCTACTGATTTTGATAATTTTTACATAATCCAAAAAATATCAGAGCTTTTACAAATTTATATCAGTTTATTATTCAGCAGCATTAATTTAAGTCCTAAAAATATTGCCTGCTTTGAAATCGCAGTAGTTTTTGAAAGTTGACACCTGATGTTATACTTTTTTCCATGGCTGTATTTCACTTTGTATTTTTATTAAATTTCTTGTATTGTCTTTAATGTGTATAAACTAACTATAAATAAACTTTGTAAAAGTTAATTATTGGTTAAAATGTTTTGGCTTTTTTCTGTTGTGGAATATATGGAAATGCCCTAAGAAAGAGTTTGGTGGTTACTTGCAAATTGATTCAGACTATATTCATTTTGTGTGCTCAATCCATTTATAATCTTGAGTTTTACTTTAGCATTGCTGGTAATGAGTTTTGTGTGTAATGTAAATATTTTAGTATTCATAGTTAATGATTTATACTTTTTTACAGGCATGATGGAAAGTTCAAAACCAAAACTTGCAACTTTTATCAAGTATGCTAAAGTTGAGCTTGTCCCTCCAAAAATGTCAGAAATTCCTGAAGTTATGGCTGGATTTGGTCGCTTGATGAGATCTGCTAAATCTGGATCATGGAAGCAATATACCATGAAAGTAGGTATCATTAATTTATTCTTCATTAAATTGCAGTATTGCTAAGCTGAGATATATACTGCCATGTTTGTGACAGTGGAGTATAAAATAATGCTTGCTACCAAAAGTACTATTTCAATATTGAATTGATAGCTTTATATCATGGTGTGCTTTTGATAGTAAGAATTAAGGTTTATCTGCTTTTTAAATGCATAGTCATTTATTTATTTTATTATCATTTTCTCTTTTAAATCTTTTCAATCTATAAAACAGCTTTCTTTTTCAAAAAATTTTTTCCTTATACTTTAAACATTATGGAAATTTTTGAGAACTGTTCCAAGAATATTTTATACTAACTCTAAAATTTTTATTAAGTAAAATGAAGATTGGAAATACATACTTTTTTGTGGTATATTATCACAATTACCATTAGCATCTTATTCCTGCACTGCCTATGGAATAGATTTTGATACTTTTAGCTGATCAAAACGAAATGAAATTATGTTGTTCCATTGGAAGTATTTACAACCTGCCCCCCCCCCCCCTTCCTTCTTCTCCTTTGGTAGCAGACTGTCATTAATATTTTGCTTTTAGAAAAGTCAGGTTTGATAGCTATAAAAAATAGCTACATAAAATATTTTTTAAAAAATTTGTATTCAATTGAATTCAATAGAAAAAATTTAAAGATAGAAGCTTTAAAGTTATTAGTAAATGCCAAAGAAAGTGAATAAGATTTGCTGTTTATAGAAGTGCTTGAATTAATATTAATTTTTTAAATTTTCCCATTAAATTAAGTTTTCTTTTAAACTTTCTCTTCTCCACAAATAAATCTCTTATAAAGTTTTAAAATATCAGTTTCTTGGTTTTCAAAGACTACAAAATCATAATGAAATTTTTCAGAAGTATTTAAATCAAACCAGTTTTGATTATAGGTATAGAAGTCTTCTTTGAAGATGAATAGCATTTAAAATGTAATTTATGGTCTTTTTTAGTCGAATATTTTATTTCTTTTCTTCCTGCTTAAATGTTTATATATATTTATATAAAATATATATTTTTAATATTTTTTTCTCTTGTAGGAAGCCTGGCTGAATTCATTGATAGCAGCAGAAATTTATTTTTGTTTCTGCATAGGGGAATGCATTGGAAAAGGAAGTCTATTGGGTTACCAAGTGTAGATAATAACATTCAATCAGCTTCGTGTAATGAATATAGTAGAAAATGAATTTAATGTGAACAGAATAAAGTGTCTGTAAATTAGTCAAGTTTGATTCAACTTTAGTCATTATTTCTCTGTATATTTGTTCTATTTTTTCTAAAGTTTTCCGACTAAATTACGAGCCATTATTGGCATAATCTTGGACTTCACGCAAAAAGACACATTTGTATGCAAAACATTAATAAAATACATGCATTTTCCTACATCTCTTACTAGTGCCACTTTTTTTAAAAACTGTTAATTATGCTTTTTTGTTTTGTTTGACACAGAGCATTGATAAAGTGTTCATTTTATTTACTTTTAATTCATAATACACTTATCAGGAAAATTTTAATTATATATTGCACTTATGATTCATCCTTCAAATTCTTTATTTAATTCATAGAATGGAATGAATAGGTACTATTTTTATGTCTGTGCTGTTTTCATCATCTAGATCTGAAAGAAAAATCATGGGACAGGAAAAACAATGTTCTTAGAAACTATCATTGAACCAAAAGGCAGAAAATCTGTTATTAAAACTGGTTTCACATATATATATTTCCATATTTTATCAAAATTCGTTAAAATATTTTTGAAAATATATCTTTTATTAATTATTGAAATTAGTTTCAGACACATTTTGTCAAGAATTAAGAAATATAAAAATAAAATTTGCTGTGTTAAGAACTATAAGGTTTTCAATTATAGGATACTCATTTTTTAAAAAATAAATACATCTATTTTCATCATAATTGAACTGTGCATGCATTGCATCATGTATTTGCAGCCTTTTCCATGGAGATAAATAAGCCATTCACTTTTTTCTAATAATTATAGCATATTTCAATGTAAAGTATTCCATGAAATAATTTAACTGTTTTATTAACTTAGCATCTAAATATCTGTTTGAAATAGCTGGAATATGTTTTATACATTTAATTTCTACCTGTAACTGCAGTATTTTTATGTAAATGTTTCACAATGTTCTCACTTCATTAAATTGCATCAAATAATTACGAATGGCAGAATATTTATCAGATATCTCCAGTTCATTTATGCTTAAGATTCATTCTAATTTAATTTTAAAAGAAATATGAATTAATTAAAATCAGAACCTTATTTTTTGGGATATATTAGTAAGCTAGAAGCTATGTTAATATTGTATGCAACTTTCTTCAACCTATAAAAATTGAACAAATCAAACGAGATATTCCTGTACTTTAAATAAATTTTAGAATAGTAAAATTAAATCATTGTAATGGTGATTTTAAATGCAAATGCAGTCTTATTAAAATATTTTTTTAAAAAATTCCAGCTGTTTATTTTCAAGTATTATTATGTAAACTTGTCATTGTTCACTTCTAGCCATGTTTATTTATGTAATAATACATTGGGCTTAGTTTGAACTTTATATATTTAGTCTGTGACTACTGTCAGTTAAATTTTTGGATATTCATATTTCTGTAATTTCAGTAAAGTTTTTTTTCCAGTAATGTTTCAAGAGAAGGCTAGATATATTTCTTTCCATTTGATTGTTCTTTCTTACCTTACATACATTAACACAGAAACATGTATATAATATAATATTGAATAATAAACAGACTGGAATGTAAAAAGGTTCACATACTTTTAAAATAGAGACTTGTTCAGTTATATCAGAAACTTGTATGAAGGGGTGTCATTAAGTGAAGAAATTTCTGTTGAAAACTTCCATCAGTCATTACAAAAGCAAATATTATGAAATCATCTCTACTCAAGCAACTTGAACTTATATTTTTTTATGTTATTGTGGTGAAAAAGACTGAAGGGAAGCTTTGAATAAAGACTTATTTGAAAAGTGGAAGAAAATACTGTATGGATGAAATTTACGATTTTAAAGATACATTCCTTCACCAGTATTAAAATTGAGTCTGTTTGTAGTCGTGGCAGAATAAAAGCAGTACAAATGTGGGTATGACTAGAAACTTACAAAACATTACATGTGCCCCTAAATAAAATAAACCTGTATTTCATATGAAATGCTTAACTATCCATTATTGCTTTGTGAGCATGTGTGATTTTTAATGAACATTATTAACTCATCCTTTTACAACTTTGCAAGGCTTTTTATTAATTAGAATCATTTAATAACTTTTACATTTCATAAAGTAGACTATAACTAGTTTTCCTTTCCAAGTAAAGATTTTTAATCTTCATTCTTAAATTTGCTTCAAGTGTAAAAAGATATTTTACAAGTTTCATTTTTAAAAAATTGAAGGAGACTCAAACCTCTAATCCGAAACATCATGGTATGATAATGTTTTAGGTTTGATTCCTCTTAGTCCTGTCAAAGAAGGTCGAAAATGGGGGTGAAAAAAAAACATTAAATCATATAGTTCTGAAAATTAGTACATGTGTTCGTGAGGGTATAATGAACATGGTAAAAATACCTGGTCCTGGGAGGCAAGCTCGAGTCGCCATCTTGGGTTTCATCTCCTTTTTTAGTTTTTCCTTAATATCTTGAAAACTATTCAGTTTTCAAATTACAATTGATTTAACAAATTAAAGAGCATAAAATTCTCTACAAATACATACTTTTATTTTTCTTCCAGCTTTAATAGTTTCTCAGATAATGGGTCTAAAATGTTGCCGTCATCTTTAATTTCCTGCCCCTTTTTTAGTTTTTCTTGAATATCTCGAAAATTATTCAAATTACATATGATTTAACAA
>BGPR01006294.1:0-81990 GCA_013235015.1 Araneus ventricosus | reverse complement strand
CTGTTGCTTCGTTCCAGTTACGTATTGCTGACAACATGTTCGTAAAATGTATTCGGAGACGGATCCGAGGTGGGTTTGTACTCAAAACACTAAAATAAATTTTTCAATTAATGATAAAATATTGCATTTTTTATTCCAAAATAGGCGTTTAATTAATTTTCCAAAAATAACGGAGAAGTTTGTTTTATTTCTTAACAACTTCTTTCTGCTTTTTTTTTTATGTCGTTGTAAATTCATTTTGTCTCGCTTTCTTTATAGATTACCGAATATTTGACGAACTGTTAGTCTACGCAATATCAAAGTCAGTTACCAATTGACAAGATACTATGACAGAAAGGTGTGATTCGAGATGACTAATCAAGAGGTCTATTCTGTTTTGGCTGGGGTGGGGAGTTGGATTGGGTTCCGTTATTGCGTACGGAACCCAATATATTAAATAGACAAATCTTTCTTTCTTAACAAATAATTTGGTTATTGTTATTTTAAATATCAGTTTCCAAATATGCTTATTTCACTAACTTTTTTTCAATTTTAAAACTCTTATGAAGGTAGTGTAAAATTTGGCGGAATATTTGATGAACTATTTATTCTCTGCGTAATATCAAAAATTACAAATACCATTGCTGAATACTACTAGACAAAAGTGGTGCTTGTGATTAAAGGGGTCTATTCTGGTACCCCGGTTGGGTTGGGAACGTCACTTTTCCCGTTGTAACGGTGGGAAAAAAAGTGACGTCTCTTCGAGACTCTCAAATAGACCACATCATCGTCGATATGAACTTAACGTTGCTTTTTTCAGATTCAAACCCTTGAATCACGATAGAACGTAACTATCGATTCGATCTGTCAATCAGGTCGATGCTTAGAGGTGCAACTTCCGCATTAATTTCAACATGGAAATTACCGGCCTCATTCCATAAACCTCACAAACAGATCCAATGACTACATACGGCCAAAGACCTCTCCTGCCCACGTAGCACAAGATATAGTCTTATATCATAAAATTCGAAAGTAATATTGTACAATGTACCACCAATATTAAACAGTATAAAACGCAGACTTTTTCATACTGTACAATGTTTTTCTCATAATATATTGGATGATGTCATATAATACTGTATAATATTATACCATATTAAATAATACTGTACTCACTATACTGAATAATATTATAAGAATTATAGTGAATATTTTTAAGCATTTAGAAGCATAGAAAAATATTAATCACTTAATTCCGAACTGAATAACACTTCGTTGTTTTTTTGGACACATCTACTTACAGCAGCTTTGAACCCAGGACCTTTTTTGCTTCATGGCCAGAAGCTGGCCGCCCTAGACCACCTAGAGTTACATCAGTGAGCGTAAATGATATTAATAAAATGTAATTACAAGTTCGGATCTCTGCAGAAATTTCATATTCATTCACAATTAATCTGAATAGTTTTCTTGTATTCAATTATCTTTTATCGTTACAAATTAGAGTTCAAAATAAAATTCAAAATCAAGAGGAGGCAATTTTAGCTCTATCTAAGTTTGTAATTTTAATAGATTAAAAGGCAATAAGATTTAAAGTAATTATAATAATATGTTTGAAGGTTTTCAAATTTGAAATTGTATTCCTCTTTTCAATGTATTACAAGACATGGCAGAACATAACGTTATTGATTAAAAATCAAGTACAAGATTCGCAACAAAAAATCACGTGCATATTTTGATGAGAATATATAAACACTCATTTTTTTTTTTTCTTCTTAGATGATCCATATGTGAGAGCTGCTTTATGGTTAGCTTCAGTAGTTGAAATCAAAACAACCTTTTTTATATACGAGTAAAATAAAATGACTATGTAAACATTATTATTCAAATGAACATTTTTAAAATACTTTTCAGGATGTTAAGTAATATAGTGTTATTTAATATTACAATGCTGCCATCTGGCGACCAACAGAATACTTCACCTCAAATAAGATTCAACGTTTGGCATAATAAAGTGTTACAGTATTTTGTACTTTGCCATCATCCGGACATAAAGATAACCGCACTTAAAATACTGATAAACGTCTGATAAATATAGAAATCAAAATATCATGTGCATTGTATTGCAAGTATGATATAATATTCAACATCTTAAAGAATAATTGTTCAGTGGTGTTTTTGTAATAAAACCTTCAATCGAGTATTATCACAGGTTAAAATGAAAGATTTTTTTATATAGATAAACATTGTTTTTTATATTATTTGTGAAAAATTTAGTATCTCGGAAATACTTCTACATACAATACAATACTTTATTACAGTATTCCGGTGCTCTCAGTGTTCATAATATTGTATAGCATTGTGCAAACATTATATAATATTTCTGTGCTGCAGAGGTACAATTAACGATAACAGACGCTCTTTCAGGCACGACCCGGAGAAAAGTGGTCCTTCTGACCACACGTTCTTAAGTCCCACTTAGGTTGCCGCGGGATAAAAGGAAATGCTCTCTACGTGAGATGAAAGGATAATCTTTCATAAAGGGGCAGGAGCATACTATTTACTAATGAATGACTTGAAAAGTAGTAGTTATTTATTTTCCTCTTCAGATTGCAAGATCGCTATAAACGTTCAGAAACCGCATATTCATGGGAAAACTTCCTTCTGCGATCAGTAGAATGATCAATTTGTGATTCATTGAAGACTTCCAGACATGAAAGATATTGGCTTTTCGTGATTGATTGCAATATTTGTGATTAACCCAACTATTAAGATCATTCCTAGGGCAGCAAAGTAGTTTTTTTTACCACGAGAAGGCGCCATCATTTGGGGTATATAGAACTAAAATACAAAACTTCATAGAAAGTATAACAAAAAAAATAACCAGTTTTCATTTAATTTTTTTCAAAATACTTTATAATTTAATAGACTCTTTGAAAGAAAATTCAGAAGATTTTTTAAAAAAAAAAGTGTACCTTGAATATGATTTTAGTTTTGCAACAAGTTTGGCAGTGCACAAGCTTAGAAACAAGTTGTGACGAGTAACGGAGTACAGTTATTGGACCGACCTGGTTGGGTTGGGAGACGTCCTTTTCCCAAGTTAACAACGGGAAAGGCGTCTCCCCAACATAAGTCTAGACCACTAATCCTCACGCGTCCAACTTTCCAGCAAGTTTGTTGCCTCAAAGTCATTGCAAACTATATATAGCAAAAACAGAGTGAAAACAAACCTTCAGTTCGAACGCCCGACCACCCATTTCATAGCCAGTCGCTTTAACCACTCAGACAGAGGGACTCTGATAAGACAAGATAGATTGCGTTAATAGGTCGTGCATCTACAAGTTTTATTTTAAAATGTTTTCTTGATTTCATTAATTTTGAGTTGAGGATATGATTTGAAGTCAAAGAGAGAGCGATTTTCGCTAATAACTACGTTTTACTAGTAGAATAAATTATGAAATAAAGGTTCAAAAGTATTTACTTTTAAAAATATGGGACAAAATGCAAGTTATTATTTTTCAACAAACATTGACTGTTTTTCAGGTTTAATTTGTTTATGAACGTTAAAATTTCAAAATTAAGAAAAAGGCGATATATAGTTTTCCTTAAAGTGCGAGTTCTATATTTAGTAAAATATGGAGAATTTTGGAAATTTTTTATAAAAAGACCAAATTAGTTTTTTACAAATTATCATTGATTTTTTGAATTAATAAAAAGAAGGACGGTCTAGGAGCTGCTATTAAAAATAGAATGTTTTTTAAAACAGAGACAAAGATCAAAACAGATTATATACAACTGTATGCAGGTCGTGGTGTGTAAGTGTGCTGTATCAACTTTGCAGCAAACTTGTTTTGCAATTGTGGTGTGAAGTTGGTCATAAAAACTTCATAGCAAACTTGTTTTGCAAGTGGGTTGGTCGATTATGCTTTATTACTTTGCTGGGAGTTTGCTGCAATGTTGCCACATCAAGTTTGTCATGACAAGCTAAGATCAAGAAAAATCACACTTGCTGCAAGTGTACATGCTATCTGGGCGTTAAGTGTTTTGAAAAAAATTAAGGCAAAAAATTGCCAAATCTTTTTATTATGCTTTCTGCAAAGTTTTAGTTTTTAGTTCTATATACTGTGAACAGATGGCGCTTGTAAAAACTACTTTTGGATGATTAAAAAACAAGTGTTTTATTTTCATTTAATGCTTCAGATAAATAAAGATGCGAGGTTAAAATGAAGGTGAATTCATTTACATGATGAAAACATAACTATACCATTAGCGGCCATTAAACACAATGATACCATCATAGAAATACGAACTTTATGTACAATATATACATGAAGTTACACCTCCCCTAAGTTATAAATTAAGTCTGTCCGGAGGTCGCACTGTCCGATTACTCCTTGTTTTATAAAACTGCTCAGGAGACCTCGTTGCACTAAATGTTGACGGCGTTGGTGGAGAAGAGTGGGACAGGCTTGGAGATCCTGGCATATCATCTGGAAATGGAACAGGTGAGGAGCCTCTTGGGAAATCTGGCAGTTCTCTCGTTGTATTATCTTGATCATATTCCAATAGTCCAGAAGATGTTCGAAGATGGAAAGGTTGCGTCGGATGATATCTCTAGGGTTTTCTATCAAGTCGGATAGAGAAGCAGCATGATTTGCTTTTATCCTCCCATAGGATCCTTTGTAAGCAATGTAAGTTGTCTTGTCAGTAATCCAGACGACTTGTCCAGGTTCAAATTCTTCAAGGTCTTTAACTCTATGGTCGTAGTATTTCTTTTGATTGTCTCCTGTGAAGATTCCAGAACAACTGCTAAAATCGGCCCCGCCAAAGTAGCCACCGAGACGGTCGGAAAACTCCACAAAGGAGTATTCGCACAAAGAGCTTTTTTCACTCCATATCTAGTGACACTTGGCACACAAAGCCTTTTCGGAACTCCCAATTAAGAAGGAGTGATGGATGTCCGTTCTCAGTTGAACTGAGATGAGACTATCCATAGACCAGACCGCTAATAGACAAGACTGTCACTAGACATAAATCAACCGCCTGGTGAAAGGAATACCTCATTGGTGGGCATCACCGAATTGTCAGCCAACCCTCACGTGTTGGGCGGACCTCGTTCCTGGGAAAACGAGGATTTAAGCTGCGGCAAAAAAGAAAAGAGGGGAGTTGATTTTCGATCGGCGATCACTTATTGATCGGATTCCGATCATAGCATCGTGTTTCGAGTGCTGGATCTTCGGATCGGTTTTAGGAATAACTGGGTCCCATGTGGCCAGTTGTGGAGCTGAGAGAAGCATAGTTAAGAAGCTGTACGCTCCTGTTTAATGTTTTAGGAGAGCATAGCTCTCGTATCTGAACTGTTCGAGTTTTATTCGAGATGAGCGGATGCTCATGAGGACTTATTGAACTTTCAATAGATTTTAAGTAGAGCCGTTGATCTGAGTGACTGTTATTTATACCTGCAGTGGCTGTCTCAAACACCATCCTGTAATTTTACTCAAGTCTATAATATTCTGTGCCTAAATTATTGCTTACTTTGTAATCTATAATAACTAAGATACTTCGAGTAACTTTAAAATAAAAATTATTATAATTGATACTAGTCTAGCTGTTGATTCACGCTTCCCGTGGTCTCACGACATCACACTCAATATTTGAGATCTTTTTTCTTATATCCTCTGTCTCTGGAATTTTGGGCATGAGACTTTTCTTTGCCATAGGTAAATTGATTCTTAGTTTACGACCCATCAGGAGTTCAGCAGGACTGTATCAATTTTCTAAGGGAATTGTTCTCAAAACCAGCATCATTAGATAAGGATATTCATCTACTGATTTTTCAAAGTGCGTTTTCAAATTTTTAACCATGGACTCTATGAATCCATTTCTTTGAGAATATTTGGGACTTGAAGTTACAATACTAAAACCATATTTTTTAAAAAATAGTTTGTAATCTCTAGTTGTCTCAACAGTTGTTGAGAACTGAGATCCGCAATCACTTCGAACTATTTCTGGGATATCATGTCCAGAAAATATGGACTTTATGTGATCGATGACATTTTGAGCCTTTTGATTTTCAAGTAGAGCCACTTCAAAGAATATTGAATAAAAGTCTGCGACTATGACACGCCATTTTCCTTTTAATTTCAATAAATCTACACCTACTCTCTGCCATAGACGTTCGGGAAATTCGGACTTGGGGGGGTCTATTCTGGTACCCCTGGTTGGGTTGGGTTCCGTTGTTAACGTGCGGAACCTAACCCAACTCCCAACCGGGGGTACTAGAATAGACCCCTTAATCATTGTTTCTTTATGATAAACCCGATGTTTACTGCTTGAATTATAAGATGATATCATTCTCTCAATTTCAGTAGAGAGACCTGGCCACAGAATACTCTCTTTTGCTCTTGCAAGACATTTGGTTATACCTAAATGACCCTCATGAATTGAATTCAAAATTTCCGATCTTATGGATTCAGGTATAATTAATCTTGCATTCATCACAAGCAATCCATCTTGGATATTGATAGACTGTCTATATTCCCGATATTTCGACAAATGGGTAGGCGAAACCTTTTTTCTCTGGCCAGCCTTCTTGAACAAAATTAATCAACTGAACGCACACTTCACCCTCTTGCTGAGCTTGCCAAATTTCTGACAGTTCTTTAACACTTGCTGAAAGAGTGGCAATAACCATTTGAATATAATCTGCAATCTCTTTTGTGGGCTCTTCATCTGCTCCTCCTTCTATTGGACTTCTAGAGAGGGCATCAGCAATCACTAAATCTTTCCTTGGAATGTATTGTACCTGATACGAATATCGCATCATTTTCAATTTCATTCTCTGGAGTCTATGAGACAGGTAAGGATGCATAATCCACGTTATTTTTAATAACAAATAATTCTGCTATTGTTATTTTTAAATATCTGTTCTAAATAAGTGTGATTTCAATCATACTTTTAATTTTAAAATGCTTAGTAAATGTATGTAAAGTGGTTTAAAAAATTTAAATAAAAATTTGTCATTTGTTTTTTATTACACTTTTTTGCAAAATTTTGTATTTTTAGTTCTATATACTGACAATAGATGGCGTCTGTAGCAAAAACTACTTTGAAAAATTCCGATCAATTAATTTAACCACAAATATTCCCATCAAGCGCAGAAGGAAACATCAACACAGTTCACTATTCAGAATCCCCTTTGCAGTGAATCACAAATCCGATCATTTTCAGTTCCGATCGCAGTTAACGAGTAACTAAGCTTCCCGGTGAATACTTGTTTGGAACGATTATTGCTATTTTCTATCGCTATACAATAGCTGTAAGGGCTGTATACATTCGAAACCCCATATCGCAGCAAGAATGGTGACTCATAGCGTCACAGGAAATACCAATAAAACTGCGATAAGGGGGGAGGGTACGAATCGAGACCGCATATAGAAATATCTTCTTTCTAAGCATCAAAATGGGCTTCCATGACGCCATCTGTTGACAGAAGATAGAACTAAAACTTAGGGAAAGTATATTAAAAAGGAATGAATTTTTTGTTGTTAATTTTGCAACACTTATGCACATTTATTTACCAATGATTGAATCACACCTTTTTGTCAGTAGTATACATCACTGGTATTCATGTTTTTTTATATTGCGTAGTAAATAACATTTCATCAAAAATTCGTCATCCCTAGAGACAAGCCATCAAATGTTTTATGCATGAAAATGGGAATTTATGGTTTATCATCAGTTTCAATATTTACAGTAAGGCTAACAATGTAGTCATGAAATTTTCCACATCCTTACACTAATTCTAGAGTTTCTTTCTCTATTTGGGCATAACCTCTTTCAGTTGCAGAAAGTATAAAAAAAGTAAAGCATAACTCCAATGTCATAAGTTGATGTATCAGCACTCAAATAAACTGTCTTCCTGCAATCATATAAAGCTAACACTGGAGGATTGCAAAAACTTTTTTTAATTCTTTCGAATGCCTTTTCTTGATTCGGACCCCAAATCCAAGTTGTATCTGCCTTCAGCATTGCATGTAGTGTTTCTGTCATGTCAGCCAGATTATGTACAGACTTTCTAAAGAAGTTCATCATGCCAATGAAACGCTTAAGCTCTGTTAGTTGGCTGTGACATCTTCTTAATTGCTTCTGTTTTCGTGGTATCAGGGCTTATACCACCAGCAAAAATGACGTATCCTGAAAAATTGATAGAATTCTTACTAAACTGACATTTTTCAGCATCTAGAGTCCATCCAGAATCTTGTAATTTTTGCAAAACTTCATAAAGTCTTTTATCATGTTCTTGTTCAGTCTCACCATACACGACAAATTCATCCATCAGCCCAACTACTCCATTCAGACCTTTGAGACATTCTCTAATTCTTTTCTGAAACAATTCAGGGGGCAGAGCTAATCCCAAATGGAAGACATTTAAATTTGAATCGACAAACTGGAGTGATGAATGTTGTTAAGGCAGAAGATTCAGGATGCAACATTATTTGCCAAATTCCAGAGTTGTCGTCAATGACACTGAATATTTTAGAATTGTTGAATTCTGTTAGGGTGTAATCCACATACGCCATTGGATATGTCTCGCACTGAATGCTTTTATTCAACTCTGAAAGACCAACGCAGATTCGTATATCCCCATGCTTTTTAGGCATTATCACCATTGGTGCACACCACTCAGAAGCTTCGTCCACTGGTTCTATAATTTCTTGTTTAATCATTTCATCCAGTTTCTTTTGCAGTACAGCCTTATGCAATAACTTGTAATATCATGCAATATATGCATGATATTACAAGAAGATCACACAAATACAGTAATCAATACCGGAATCTAACCCCTATCGCAGTTTGGAAGCTTTTCCTGTGAATCACACCATTTGCTGTGATATGCGGTTTCAAATAATTAGAGTGATTTTGTAATTTGAAGAGGTAAATTAATAACAATCTCCTTCAGTTTTGAAATCATTCACAGAATTTTTCCTTTCCCTTTTCGAATATTTCAGGTGGAATGGTGTTCGCATTTCCTTTCCTCCAGTATGTCTTAAAAGCGGCGGGTTCATTGCCTTGAATCGAGACCACCCATTTCTCTGGTCGTGCTCGGAAGAGTATCTGTTATCGCTTCAGGGGAGAGGCTTTATTGCATATTATCAGTAGGTAGTGTTCGGACTGCTTTCGAAATCTTTTCTTTGAAAATGAATCAGGAAAGGCTTTGTATTGAAATTACCATCAAGCTTGTTCCCCTCAGCATCAATGGATTTCTACTTTCGAATTTTGACAGGATTGGGCAGATAGAATCGATAGTTAGGGATGTATAATCCACGATTTTTTAAGTAACAAATATTTTTGCTATTGCTATTTTTAAATATCTCTTTCAAATAATTGTTATTTCAATCACACTTTTAATTTTCAAAAAGTCTTATTAAGTATAAGTAAAGTTTTCTAAAAAAGTTAAATAAAAAATGTCATTTCTTTTTAATACACATACTTTCTATTAATGTTTAGTTCGATTAATGTTGAGTTTTAATGTTTAGTTCTTTATACTGTCAACAGATGGCGCCAGCAAAAATGCTTTTGGATTTTTGTAGATGATATGTTGGAACTTGAGTTCACAGGTCGCAATCAATAGTAATCAATCACAGAAGTCAGCCTTCGACGTCACAGTCGCAGTTTTTGGTGCAATTGCAGAAGGAGCCCTCGTGTTGCTTCAAAACGGGACGTTAATACAACTAAACTAAAGTAACGCAGAAGGAAGTGTTGGCTTCTCAATTGAAATTCATAATACTTCTTCTAAGACTAAACAAACATTTATTAGAACACTAAAGCACAACTATTTTACATTCCGTATCTGCGTACAACGTAACATCGTTCAACCGCACTCGTACTCATCTCATCTCGTCTCTTATTTTTAAATCAAATTCAAAGTAGTTAACATCTGATTGTTGCCACTCATCTGATATCATACACTGTTATAACAATAAATACGTTGAAGTCATGCTTTTGTCAGGCATAAATATTAAATATGCCTACATTCGACCATCCTAACTTTTCAATTGACCTCAATTGAACCTATTTTAACTTACATTATAACAATATCAACACAAAAATAAAAGAAAAATACATACATAAAAGATAAAATAAAGTGAAATATAAAATTTAAAAAAAGTTCTATCTGTCCGGCATATAAGCTCCATAACGCACTGGTTTACGTACAGTTCGTTTGTGTCTTTGCATTTCAGGTTCATCATCGGGATTTTCACTAGAGTCATCATCGTCTTCACTCCAGCGTCTCCAGGCCTTTAACTGACTGACATGAGCTATTGTAGCATAAGGACGGCCATTACTAGGTTCTAGTTGTGAGATTCTGTATGTGTCACTAGGGAGTATTTCTGTGACAACCATGGGACCTCGGTATCGTGGTTGCGTCTATGTTGATGCACCTGTAGTGTTAGAATATCTTCTAATTGCCACGATATCTCCTTTACGAAGCGATACTTTACCTAACTTCTTTCTGTCGTAATATGCATTCGTTTTCACTAAAGAATAGTTGTCGCTCTTCAAGTTTTCAACATTCTTATTCTTTTCCTGGATTTGAAGAAGCAACGAGTGTCGCACTTCCTTAAAGTTCTTAATATCTCCTTGTAGAAGTCGTAGTTCATTGTTTACCATTTTAAGATCATTAGCTAAATTGTCTATCATCTTTTGCTGAGAAAAGTCTTTAATCTGCAAACTTTCACTCTCTAACTGAGCTGTTTCAAGACTTTTTATACAGACTTGATTTACTTTTTCATCAATCGGAAAGTTTCTAAATAGTCATCCTCCCGGTATCCAATGTTAACTCTTTTTCCCATTTTTGTATAAGCAATATGAGGAAGATCAAGCCATGTCCGTCCGATGATAAGATCAACTGATTGCGCATCGTCAGGAACAACGTATATGCTTATGTTTTCTTTGATTTCCAAAACCAGATATTTTATTGCCAGCACGTTCAAGTTTCAGTTTAAGTTTCTGAGCAACTGAAATCTTTAAGAGACAACACGAACTTCCTGTATCAATTAAAGCTTGCACATTATCACAATTATTAAGCTTTGCTTTCTTCAAAAATGAATTACTCTCCTCTGAATTCTCGCCAACTAGTCTAACAGATAAGCTTTCATCACTTGAATGATCGTTTCCTTGGCGACACAGTTTATAGCTTTATGGCCTGTTTCATTACATTCTTGGCACGTTAACATTGATTTTGGCAGCGAACAGTTCCGTGCAATGTGCCCAAATTTAGAACAGTTGAAGCATTTTGGCTCACCTCTCTCATTATGTGTAATACCGTACAGCTTTTTATTTTCGTTGGTTGTAATAGCGGGATCATCTTTAAAGGAGTTCAGTTTTGTCGTAATGCCCTTCCTTACGCGGCTGTTTACTCCTGAAAGTTGACCTCAAGGTTTCATAGTCGTCCAGTTTTTCAACTAAATCATCTGGCGAATTCAGCTTAGACCAGTCATCTATAAAATGAAATTTTACTTCTTGAGACACTTTACGTTTAATCTGATCCGTTATGATAAGGTCGCTCAACTTTTCAAAACTATCTGCTTTAACTCCATTCACCCATTCATTAAAAAAACTTAATTCATAGGCAAAGTTTTTCCAGGTGCTTCCTAAATTCTTATTATGCATAAAAAACTTTTGGTGAAATTTTTCTGGCGTTAACTTATACCGTTTTAATAATATCTTTTTAACTTCGTTATAATCGTTTGCAATCTCATCTGGTTCTCTGGTGATTAACTGCGCAACATCATACGGCAATAAGCCAAGCAAATGAGTTACCCAAGTGTTTTCAAATATTTCAGCTTGTTTGTTCAGACGTTCAAACATAATTAAATATAAACTTATATCGTTTTCGTCAGAATTAAATTTTTGCATCAAATGATGAATCTCCAACTTTGGCTTAATTTGTGTATTGTTTACATTTTGATTGGCGACGGAATTTGAAAACCTACCTTCTGCTCCGAGACGTATTTTTTGCAGCTCAAATTCCTTTTCATCCTTTCGCTTCAGTTCCTCGTATTCTTCTCTTCTCCTACGTTCCTCTATTTCTTCTTGACGCCAACGTTCTGCAATCTCTTCTTGACGTTTCCGTTCTGCAATCTCTTCATTTCTTCGTTCATTTTCTTCTCTTTCTTTTCTTTCATTTATTATCGTATTCAACCATTCCTTGGCGCTTTCTTCATCGTACTCTTTGTTCGCCAAAATCATCTTTTTCAAATCTTTCAATTTATGGCTGTCATCGACCGTTTCTCTAAGCTCCTCAGCCAATATCTTTAAGTTGCATTTCCTTGCTCCAGCGAAAATAGACATTTTCGCACTTTCATTTACTTATTTTAACTTGCAAATAATGATTACTTATTGTAATTATACAGGAGCGAATTAGACAATTTCGTAACGTACTTTAAAATCCAAACTCCTTCGGTCTTACTTAACTGTCGATGAGACTTTCAGTCACAGGTTTCTAATTTATCCCACTTCTGATTTCTGTTGGCTTCTCAATTGAAATTCATAATACTTCTTCTAAGACTAAACAAACATTTATTAGAACACTAAAGCGCAACTATTTTACATTCCGTATCTGCGTACAACGTAACATCGTTCAACCGTACTAGTATTCATTTCATCTCGTCTCTTATTTTTAAATCAAATTCAAAGTAGTTAATATCTGATTGTTGCCACTCATCTGATATTTATTGTTATAACAGTGTATGAAAAGTTGAAGTCATGCTTTTGTCAGGCATAAATATTAAATATGCCTACAGAAGCTTTTACCGTGATTACTCTTTTTTTTCTTAGAATTACGGCGATTCTGTCAATCAAAAAGAAAATCGAACACTTGCTCTTTTGAGTTCCCGACGAAGCTTCGAATTACAAAAGCAACGTTATCATTCGAGAACTCATGCCACAAAAAGAGGGGTGATTCACAGAAAGACTTCTTAAACCGCGATGGCGAAGAAGTGTGACTGCGCGCTGAAGCGTAACCTGCTAATCTCTAAGGTTACGGGTGAAGACTCTGTTTCCCCGAGTGGGGAGTGGTGATGCTCCCTCCCTGTGTGAGGAAGATAGTTCATGCTTATGTTAGAGCTTTTAGAGTAGCTTTGATGGCGCCATCTGTTGACAGCATGTAGAACTAAAACCTTGCAAAATTATATTAAAAAGAAATGAAATTAAAATAAAAAACACTTCATTTATATTTTATACAAAAGGCTGAATCATACCTTTTTGACAGCAGTATTCATCACTGGTATTTGCGATTTTTTGATATTGCGTAGAAAATAACAGTTCGTCATCCCTATCGATAGTTAAGTTCTGTCGTGATTCAAGAGCTGCAATCGAAAAATATCGCCGTTAAGTTTATATCGATGATTGAATAACACCTCTCTGTCAGTAGTATTCATCAGATGTTTTTTGCGTACAAAATAACAAACAGTTCGTCAAATATTTGCCATTCCTATGCAAAATGCTGCATGGACGAGTTTTCTGTTTCATTTACTTCCGTACTAGGGATCTACTTCTGGTTTTCCTTTGTCGAAGGCATTACATCAGAAATAGGTCCTGGGCACGGAAGTTCTACAATACCCCAAATAAACAAAGCAGAAAATTCGCACATTCAGTTTGAAAAGAGCAATTTAAACATCTCCCTAGACCCCTTTCAATAAAGATATTCTGTCCCTGCTCATGCAAAATGAAATGGCCGAACAAAGTATGGATGATAAAAGAAGAAAGAATTCTTTGAGATTGCAAACAAAACATTAATTGATATTTCTACATGAAAATGTTTGAACCGAAAACAATGCAAGTGTTCCGTAAACGCATAGATTCAAATATGGACTGAAGTTCCCCAAGACACTATGAAAGGAAAATGGCCTTTGGGTCGAAAGAAAACGAATGTTTGGAGGCTAAATCAAGAGAGTACACACAGTAGTTTTCTGGAATTGCTCTATCTGTGTTCGAAAACTATTTAACATAGACTCATAGAATTCATAAATCTTATGGGGCTTGCATCTACCAGATGCTGGGTACTTTGACCAAATAAGAAATGCCTTTCAGACACATACGTTCATTGACAATGGACGACACAAACACAGAGATACACATAAAACATACGGCAACGCCGAGATCACAAGTCGTTCTATTACATCCGCCAGCTTGCAGGCTGACGCAACAACATCGCCGCCTGGTGGCGGTTACTTCCCGCTTCACTTTACAACAATCTGTACCAATTCCAATCATAGGGTCTGATTCAGAAGACATCCCTGAAGATGATAAACGTTAGCAATGAAGCCAAACGTCTGAAAGCAACTGATGCACAAATTCCACCAATCTCCAAAACAGGGCAAATGTGAATATCTTTGCCAAATCTAGTCACTGCTTACGATAAAGCGGGAATATTGGATAGGCCAGCTGCTGTCACATTATTTGTGCTTCGGGAATGTGGATATTCTATCCAAAGAAACTCCAGCAGAAATTATTGACAGCCAATAAGCTTAGAAGAGAACGTCGGAAGGTATGGTCCCCTGCTACAGTCTGCTGCTACACAAATAACACAGTCTTTACATAGCATTTACTTTGATGGGTGGAAGGACAAGACTACGGTTTAGGAGAGAAACTCAAAAGATTTCCTACAGGATTACAGCTGTGGGGGGACTTATTATCAGAACATGTTTCTTCATATATATGATGTGTAACACCGGATTATGGGTCCTGTGCAGATATTACAAGTAGCAAAAACAAACTTTGTAACACAGAAAGAGATTGCGCTATTGAAATATGTTGCTGTTGGATGCGATGGAACAAACGTCAACACTGGGAAGAAAAGAGGCATAATTAGAGATATTGAAATTTTTGATCAAACTGTATTGGTTTGTATACTTATTACACATCAACGAAGTATCTCTTCCCCATATTTTTAAGAAGTTTTATTGAAAGGCAACTGGGCCACAGTAGTTTTCTGGAAGAGTAGTAGAACTCATGGAAAAGAGAAAAACACTTGCCGTGACAGATTATGTCCCGATTCTTGTTACTCTACCCGAAATTGACAGAAATAACATCAGTAGAGACCAAGACTATCTCGATACTTTTAAAGCAGTATCCTTAGGAGAGTACCCTCCAGACTAGCAAACAGGAGTCTTTGGAAGTCGAGATGGTTCACTATAGCCAGCAGAGTTTTTCGTCTTTACGTATCAACTGCCAAACCATCAAATGATTTGATGCTGCGAAAGTTTCTGTGCCATTCTGGTTTGATATTAAAAGAAAGTCAAGAGCGACCCTTGGAGCACGTCACCTCGACGAAATGTTAAAGAAAACCTTATTCTTGCCAGAAACGTTTAAGTTCACAAAGTTTTTCAGAGGAACGGCTTATTTTGCTCACTCTAAAACGTTCTGTTTGCTATGCTGGAACATGAACGGACACATATTCGGAAACTTGGTCAAAGAAAGAGAATGAAAGACAAGAAAAAATGATTGGAAGCGAAAAATACGACAAGTTGACATTCCCAGATTGAATTTCAATGTAGAAGAGTATTTCGAAATAACCTGCTGATAGAATCCTTTATAACCACTACCGCTACCTTATACTTCAGCACAAAGATATCACAAGATTAATTAGAAATGATTTTAAGCTTGAAATAGGGAAGTTACCTTGCTATTCTCAATCAGGCGTGTGAAACTGGTGACAGAAGCATCGTTGGCAACATGTGGTGGCGAATCCAGGGAAGGTTTGATATACAGTCGAACCAAATTCCGGAAGGAACTTCGAAGTTCGTACTAAAATTATTTCGTCGGACCTGATGTGAGGGTGATGAGTGATTTTGCAGAAATTTTTTAATGATTTTTTTCTATCAACTAGAATCATATGTTGTGTCAGGATATAAAATGTTTTTTTTTAAAAGTTTGATGTTTTCATTGCTTGACCTTAAAATTAAATTACCATTTTTTATCCTCGTATCGGAATCTGAAAATAAGTTGAGTGAGCAAAATATATTTTACTAGATTTTTTTACCAGACAGAACGATTTGTTAGGTCAAGAAACAATGAAATGGAATAAAAATTGATTCCCCATTTTTCGCTACACCTTCTGTACGTATACTATCAAAAAGAAATAAAATGAAGATGGAGGATTAAAATAACTACCAATTTTATTATTGAAATTAACTCATTACATCTATCACTGCTAACTAGAACGATGTCTCTCTATCTCATTAAAATACATACAAAATTATTCATTATCAATAACTGAAACCTTAAATCTGTTAGTTTTATTTAAAACTAATTCCAAGTTTAACCCTTTTACCTTCCAAAATTAATTAGACTCTTATTTTAATTTGCTTTTGCATTCGTTGGCTAAAATACCTTATTGGACAACGCGGCTACATAGATTAACAACCAAAACAAGTAGTTGGGATCTGTCAAGGAGTGTCTAAATTTTTTGGATAAAACATTGTATTACATGTTTTGAGCTAAAAGAGTGCATGCAAGTCAATATCGCCATAGCCGCGTCAATGGAGCGCGAAGGGTTAAAACTCCTTTCTAATACGCACATATTAAAACTATGCACTTTCTTTTTAGATAATGGTAGTTCTTTGGGATATTTCTCTGTGTTTGTCATTATCATTATTGTATCTAATTCAAAAAAATGTTTGATATTTTCCAGAAAACTGCTAGAAATAAATCAATTAAACCTGAGTATTTATTTTAGCTAAGAAGAAATTATCTTATCACGGAATAACTTGACAAACCAGTTGCAAACAATCTATTAGCGGTTTATAAGGTATTATTCAACTGATTTTATAAGGTTTATGTTTGATCAATTTGTTCAATTAATTTCCGCTTTGAAGTTAAACGAAGGCTGCAAGATACATACCTCGTAGTATTGTTGGGTTAGGATGGCACCTAATTCGGCATCCCACTCTCCAGGCCTCAAGGCCATATTTGGTGTGTTCCAGGCCCATATACACGATGGCTCTTCAGAAGAGTCAGGTTTCAAACATGAAATCTTTACACCGACATTTTAGACTGCGACCTTTTGTCAAATTGACACTTACCTTTTTTTCAGTAGATCAAAGTAAATCTCTTATACTATAGAAAAGATCCTTAATTTTATTCAAACAAGCATCTGAGGATATTATAAATCTAAAATGTGACGATTAGTTACTAAAAATAAAATATTCAAAACCAATAATTTAAATGAAAAGATTAATAAAAGAAAAAGATATACTGGGCGATTTTAAAATATCTGGAAATAAGTAAAGGTAGGAAGAAGGAACCAACTTAGTAGACTTTGTTATGAATATGTACGCGAAAATGGCGCGCTAAGTACTGGGGGCATAAAGAAGATATGAATAATGGGTATGCGAGGCAGGAAATATCAAAAGAAGCAAACATTTTAATGATTCAACTTATTACCGTAGGCTCTCAAAATTGTGACCACCAACTGTAACATCGGTAGTGCGTGGGTGGATATTATAGTAAAAATCTCAGGCATTTCGAATACATTTCTGGCAGGAAATGAGAGTCTGGCTGCTAACTTTTCATCGAATTCGATGGACTTTCGTAGATCATGCTCTTAATTTATCTCCAGAAGAAAGAAATTTTGTGTGTTAAGTCTGGTAATTGAGGTGACCAAGGAACACGTCCCTATTCGGGAATCGTTCTCTGCAAATGCTTCAAGCAACCTATCCGTTTCCGTCAACAGTGCATGTCAGTAAGTTCTGTGTTCGTTTAATGATGAATACTGCTTGAAATCCAAACGAAGAACTACTATTTACTGAAATAGAATGACGGGAACTGACCACTAATCTCAACGCGTCAATTTCATGCATACACTAGCTGAATCCGGCAATGCTTTGCTAGATTTCAGAATATATATCTATACTTATAAAAGGCAATGTTTGTGTGCGTTCTGCGTGTCTGCGTGCGATGTCCAGACGAATCTATCGCACTTACAACCTTGAAATTTGGCACACAGGTAGTCGTAATGGTGACTGAATGCACCTCGAAGCCGAAATTTTAAAATTTAATCTAGAAATTTTTTTATTTAATGTTTTGTGTTGTTTTGGTTGATTTTTCGCACTAATTTCTCAATAGAATAGTTTCGAATAAGTTTACGACAAAAATATATACACCATCGGAAAGAGCATGCGATTTCCGTTCTAATGAAGCTAGTTTTGAATTTCTAACGTAATTTACTGAATTTTGAGAAATTTTTAAAAAATAGTCAGTTTTGGCACATAAATGTTAATTTTGTTTTTAAATTTGTTGGATCCGACTTTCTAATAACACTGTTCTTTTCAATTTTTTTCAGCTTATAACTAGAACGGTTCTGTCGGATTTAAAACAAGAACGGTTAAAATATCTTTTCCCATTTTTTTTAAATTAATTTTTTTCTGGGCTTTGAGTTATTTTTCTCCATCGAGTTCCTCGCGCGACACTTCTTCGGAACGTTGCTGGCAATTTTGATTGGCGGACGCGCAGGATACGTCATGACCTTCAACTGAATAACTTTGATTATTATTTTCGGCAGTATCTTAACGTATTTATTCATCTCGCATACTTTGCTTGCAGAATAATAATTTTCACGTTGCAATTTCTTAATACCGTTTATCGCGAAAAAAATAAGCGGGAAAATCAATAATATGTATCTTTTGTTTTGATTTTATTTTCAAAACTTATTCGTGTCATTGTGGTTTTTTTCATTTTGTTGAAGTCCCGATTCCACGGGCAACGCCGTGCGCGTACTGCTAGTAAATTAAATAAACACAATTGAAAGTTTGATATCAATTATTGTATTTATTTAAAATTGGATGACTCTCTATATATAAAAGGCAGTGTTTGTATATATGTTTAAGTGTTTGTGTGTGTATGGATTTACTTGATCACTTGAATTTCCAATGAAATATATATGCAGAAATTTGTGGTCAGCATCCGTAAATGATAACAGAGAGTCTGCTGTATGGTATATTTGTCCTTGAATCTTGAATGCTGGCTTATAATTCTGAGTTATTATATTCGTTGCACCAAATGAAGTCATTTGAAAACATGTGTTATAATTTCGTATGTTATTCAAAAAAATACTTCGACTGTGTTGTTGTTTCAAGTGGTGCCTTAGTGGTGGCAATTTAACTTTACCATTCAAACAACACAAACCAGGTGTTTCATTCTTGAATTTTAAAAAAATTGTGCAAACTTTATTCATACTTTCAACAACCACAACTGGATGCAAGCTATATTCAATTTCGAATTATATGAAATACGATCAAGTTTTACCAATTGATTTAATCGATTCATTTGCATGCGTAATCGACTATTGCAACGTTGTTCATTTCTATCTAATGCAGCAAAATCATCACATTTAATATTGAACATTAAGAAACTTACAAAACATTAAAAATTTGAACATTACGGAACTTCACAAAATTTAACAGCACTCGAGCTTACTTCTACGCATGCGCGACAACATTTCTTATCTTGTGAACTTCAATGTTCTATATTATTTTTCAATGTGATTACAATAAATTGAAAGTTCTTTCATACTCATAGTAAATGACTAACAGTAAAAAAAACCCCTAATATAAAAAAAACTGATTTCAGACTTGTAATAGACAACCAAAACGTGAAAAATAATATCAAAAATGCACTGCTCTTAGTTTCGATGTTATTTAAATAGTTAACACCCAAAATTCAATATGCTGCGTCGTTCTAAATATTGTTTCTGAAAGCTTTTTTTCTATCCCTTAGATTTGACATTAAAACGTTTGTTAAATTGCTGGAGATGGGTATTTTAAACAATATCGAAATTACAAACATAAATGCTTTTTTCTTCCTTTTTTTTTTAAAAAAAAGATGTGTAATGTGATGTCCTCTTTCCATTCAGCTATCTCTCTCTTATTGAAAAGAAAAAGAATATCCTACGCTTTTGTGTGGAATTTTTTGTATGAGAATTAGATCATGAAAAGAAACGAATAAAAACAGAGAAAGTGGTTCTTATATGCTGTGCAGAGATAAATATAGTTACCGTTAGAGGCATTCTGACTGATACATTCTGGAGGAAGGTGACAGAAACCTTTCTTATTCTGTAACTACTGCGTTTGACAGCTCATTGTGGGCCATTTGAAAAGTGTCATATCAATAGTTTATTTTAAAAAATCGTAAAATTATATATTAAAAATCTTTCTAAAAGTCCTCAGCAAAAATAAAGCCAAAAAAGGCCAAAAGTGAATTTAAAGCCAAATGAAAATTCCAAAGGCCAAGGGCTTTCAAAAAAGACCAAATTTCCAGAATTTGGGCTTAAAAAGGCCAATATGGCAACCCTGCCTCTGTTCCCGAGGTCACGCGACGCCGAAAAGCAACCCTGCGTTTGGAGTTGCGCCAAGCATTTTATCAACCATCGCCAACGGTAGCCAAGCATTAAAATATTATTAGGTCCCTAACTTTCTTTCTAATAGTCAGATAGAGGATTTCAATAGCTTTAAAAATTCCCCGGACAACGCGGATCATTTTGCAAAAAAACGCGCGTAAATCGGTCCAGTAGTTTTTGAGTCTACAGCGAAAACACATACGAACATTGCCTTTTATATATATATAGATTCCATCACAAAATCTGCTTATTTCAGTCCCTTCTACCTACCTTTAAACGTGTTTCAGACATTTTAGAATCGCCCTATACATACAGATAAACAAGACATGAAAACGATAAGTGTGAGTATTTTTTACGTTGTTGCTTGGGCCCGGAATAGCAGGATCAACCACAAGATATATTTCTTCTCCAACATACAGCACTGGATGCAAGGCAATAGGCTGTATAACTTCGTGAAATGGAACCAAAAAATTGGGAGTTTCGCTGTACGGCATATTCCTGTGTAACAAAAAAATGACTGTTTTCAGCAAATGTGAAAGAAACTAGACACATATATCTCAAATATTTTTTCAGACATAAGAATCTCTTATAGAAAAGGCCAGAGAAATCGTTAACCCTCAGGAATGTGGGCGTGGCTACGTGCCAGACGCAGAACTCTGTCTACAAATTAGCATACACTTCATGGGATACTGTTTGGATTCTGTAGGAGTCATGGCAGGGTCTTTTTTTTTTAGCTAAGTTCAGCAGCTTAATTTCTTTTTTTATTTTATGTTGATTCATTGACGCGGAAATATCAAATAGGAGTTATACCAGAATTAATTTATTTTCCTAATATAATCTTTCAGCATTTTTATTTATTTTTTCTCTGAGTGTTGGCAAACTGAATCATTTTGCTAAATCATAGGATCTTCAAAGTATCCAACTGAAGTTATTGCTATTTGACAGGGTTTTTTTAGCCGAGTTTAGCAATTAGCTTTCGCATTTATTTTTTAAAATCCAGTTTTCGTAATTAGTTCTTTTTTAGTATTTAGTTTTGATTTCAGTGCTGGTAAACAATTTTTAAGGTCTTTTACTAATTGTTTTTGATCCAGTTTTCGTAATTAGTTCTTTTTTAGTTATTAGTTTTGAGTTGAGTATTGGTAAACAATTTTTAAGGTTTTTTACTAAATGTTTTTAATCCATTTTTCGTAATTAGTTTTGATTTGAGTCCATTGCATTTTTTGTTTGTTTATTTTGTGTAAGCAATTTTTACTCCGAATATTGGGAAACGAAATGCAGATCTTTTTACTAAATTATGGGATCTTCAAAGTATCGGACGTACGTTATTGCTAAAATTTGCCAATGTGCATGTGATTTTGTATTACATCTTTCATGAGTGAATCTGTTCTGAGATATGGTTGGCAAGCTAAAAGCCCGTCTTAGACGGGCACAAATCTTCTAGTATAGATAATATTGAGTCTAACGTAAAGCTTACAAAACTAGCTTACTAATCGAACAAGTCAAACTCGCAGTCCGCTCTTCGTCTGTTCCTCGCAACGAATTTTTTTGCGGTCCATCCAATAAAATAGCAGATAACCAAAATTTTTATAAAATATTGGAACTTGAAATTTAAAATTTCTAATTCTGCATATAGGAATCAATTCATATGGCATCACAGCCATAAATCAAACGTAATTGCTCATCTCATCTAGACATGCACTGAACAACACTTCTTCTTGATTACGGGACACCTCGCCCCTGGTCCCGGAGACGAGTCCATTGTCAGGATAGTGCTGAGGGCCCGTGAGATGTTCTCGTACTATTTTTTCTTTATATATATATATACATACATATATACACTTTCTCGTACATCGATGCTTCCATCCGGAGGGTCACCAAAATGTGCAAGACAGTTTAGATGACGTGGTTTCATGCTGCCGCAGACTTGATCGGCTCTAAATTCTAACAGAAATTGACAAGCAGAGAAAAAGAGAAAAAAAACAGGACTAAACCTGAGGAACGAGGTTATTAACCTCCTGATAAATAGAATGAAGGAGACCTAAATTTTCCTCTCTGTTTAAAATTGTGGACAGATTGTCTTTATCATAAATTAGTTTTTTTGCATACTTTTCCGTGAATGTGCAATTCACTACGTAGTGTAAAGTATCTCCCACGGCGCCACAAGGGCATTTGATGTTCAAGCTCCTCCCAAACCGTACAAAGTACGCTGGGAATCTACCGTGTCTACTCAAAAATTGTACAATAAAATGACTAAATTTTCACTGAACAACACTATACATCACAATTGCTTAGTAGGAATAAATGGCACCAGAGGGGAAAGTATTATTTTTCACCTCTCTTCTTATTCGGCTTGAAAAATAGAAATAAATGTACTAATATTTCATTCTCGCGGCATTCCGTTAGACCAGTGGTGCGCAAACAGTGGGTCGCGAGAACATTTTTGTGGGTAGCTAAATTCAAAGAAATTTATTTGGCAGTAAAAAATATAAGGCTATTATTTAAAAAACTAGAAGATTTGTGCCCGTCTAAGACGGGTTTTAGCTTTCCAAACGTATCTCGTATCCTATTTTCACAAATTTACTAACGAAAGTTATAGTAGAAAATCTCATTTACATTGGCAGAGTGCTTAAGAAATTAAAAAAAACAAAACAACATGGAAAACAGAACCGATGGATCAATTGACACTAACCTTCATTTAATAATAACCTTACTTTTAACAATTACTTTCGTTTCGTCCGAGTAAAAATATGGCAAAATCCACTAACAGAAAAAAATGCATTACCAGATACAAAATAAATAAATACTGAAAGAAAATAATAAAAAAGAAATAAAACTGTTAACACAGCTCAATTTATATATGAAAAACGTCATGAATCAATTGCCACGAACTTTGGTTTTCATAAATAACTTTTCCAAGGCAAAAAGAAACGAAACAGATGAAGTCATTTTATTGCAATTTATTTCAATCCAGCATGAATAATAATAATAATAAAAACTGTCCGAGTTCTTTGACTCTATAACAGAAATCGGATTTGCGCGTTCGTTGATGACGGAGAGCAAAGGGGCGTGTTTATTTATAAGCGTAGACAGATCGTCTGAGTCTGTTTGCCACGTAACCAAACCACGTGACAGCGTTACCGGATCAGTGAGAGCAAGATCTGGGCTATATTTTAAAAATGTGATCGCGACCCCCAGACGTGCCACGAGAAAGTTTTACACAGAGTAAGGGGGGTTGGAAAGGAAAATAGTTTTTGCGTTAGACAAGCACATGGGTCGTCTATCCCCTCCTTTCCACTGGCGCATGCCCCTGTTTTTTAACATCTTACTCTGTGCGTACGGGAAGAATGACCATGATGGAATTCTTGCTTATCTTATCTGTCTTTTTTTTCTATGTTAAGCCACTGAAAAACTTTTTAATTTGATTTTTGAGTATATATTCAAAATTTGTCGGAAAAAAGAACCTTTTTGTATAAAACTGAAACTTTTGATTCCTCCATGAAGTCTTATCAGGTTGAATAATTTCAGTGCCGCATAATGAATGGAATTTTGTTCCAGAATTCTCACTCGAGAATGAAGTTGAGAAATGAAATTTTACTTCTCTTGACTTCATACAAAACTTATTGAAACCAACAGAGCTGACAAAACAACTGGCTGGGCTACCAGCTCCATCTAGTTGTACAGTATACTCTCTATTATCCATGCTCATTCCAGACTCACAAAAAAATTTACAGAGAAACATTTTCACGCTTATCATTCATGTAAAATCGATGTTGATGTTCGATCGAGAGATTCATTCCTTGAAACTAGTGAGCCATGACGGCGGAGGCTAAAGAATAGATTTTTTTTCTTCCTCCACGTGCAATCTTACTGGTTCAACCTCTAATTTTCCGAGAAATGAATCATCCACTTCCTGCTAGCTCATTCTCGTACGAACACGCTTCTTCCTGATACGTTATTCCTTAATTTCTTCGTCTTCTCTCACTTTAGCACGTGTTCCTTTAGTTTTTGCGTCTTGTTTATAGTCAGTTAGTAAAGTGAAATTTTTTGCTGGTAAAAATGAGTGGTGTGAAATGAAAACGAAACGTTTTAAATGTTAAACAAAAATTAGGAATCCTTCAAAAACTTGATAATGGAGAATCAGCTAGTACTGATGCAGAAGATGTACTAAATGAGGGAAATACAATTTCTCATTCCGCTGTTCTACAATCTGTGGAAACTTTGTTCGATTATATGGGACAAAGAGGATTTGATTACGGTGACATTACTGCGGTTCGTAAAAGATGTATTGATATACGACAAGAGATGAACAAACAGCAGAAGCAAAGAAGCATAACAGATTTTTTAAAGCATTAAATGTTAAAAGGAAAATTCATAGTTTGATGTTATACAGCATGCAAATATAAACAATTTTTATATTTTTGTACTGCTGTTGATTTTTTCTTTAATAAAAAGGAATTTTCTGATTATCCGTGTTTTTCGATTGTCCGTGCAATCCCTCCCTTTGATTAAGCCGGATAATCGGGAGTGCATTGCAGTTCCAAAAAAAAAAAAAAAAAATTCAAATTTCACTTTTCCAAATGACAGATATTACATCTATGTCTTCTACTACAACAACGCTGACTTGCTTTATCGTAATTTTCTTTCCGAAACATGTCTGTTATTTTGAATATTAATAGCCTTCGGCGACCAGCTTGTTCGCCGGGAATATAATCTCAACTGAATTTTATGTATAAATTGATATTCATGGTTCCCTTAACAAAGTAATTTTAAATTTCAAATTTTGATAGATATTTAACCCATGTTCTTTCAGTAGCCTTCCATCAATTCTGTTCGTTGTCTTCATGAACGTCCCTAATGGAGTCGAGCTACTGTCTGCGTCATGTAGCATACAATTGCCCGTTTTCGGCTTCAACTTCACTCTCTTATTTCTCTTGCAAAATATGCATTTGAATTTAACTTTAAAATGTCGCCGCACATTTTACGTCTATCAGCATATTAGCTGTATGAAATTATGCTGACTAAAACATATCATTAAACATTAAGATATTACCTTACTTTTCAACAATGAAATTGAAACATGCAAATAAATAGTTATTTAAACAATGAAATTGGTTTGAATTGAGTTGCAACATTTAAAAGTATTGTTGTAAATTACGCCAAAAATATTTTTAAAAGGTTATTAAAATTAAAGAAAATATTTTATAGCAACTTAATTGATATCAGGGTTGTCGATTTTTTTGATTTTTTTCAAAAAAATCGATTTATTTGATTTAAATCGGATTTTTTTGATTTAAATCAAGATTTTTTTGATTTTAATGATTTTTTTAAAACTACATATATATATTTAACATTTGTATATTAGACAATGAGCCCTACAGTTATAGAATTATATATATATATAAATAAATAACAACATACCAGTCATTAAGCTGTACTTTCTTTTTAAAAAAACAAATTAAAAAAATTGATTTAAAAATGTAACAACTATTTAAAAAATATTTGTGAACTAAAATATAAAAATAATATACTTTTGAAATATAAGACAATTTTACTAAGGAAAATATAAAAAATTGTCATTTCTTGACTATAGATATATTATTGTATGTTAGAATATTGGAGAATTTTACACTCAGCTGTTCATTTGTTTCATTACAAACACAAGTTTTGAAGCTTTCTCTAATCCTAATCTTTTTCACCCAAAACATTAAATAAAAAATTTTCTAGATAAAATTTTAAAATTCAGGCTTCGAGGTGCATTGAGTCACCGTCAGGACTACCTGTGTGCCAAATTTCATGACTGTAAGTGTGATAGATTTGTCTGGACACTGCGCACATGCTCACAAACATTGCCTTTTATAAGTATAGATCATAGTTTAAATTGCACTATGTAGATGTTTGTATTTCTTTTAGAACATTTATATGCATTACTTAATTATCTTACATTTGAACATTACTGCAATATAAAAACTTTGTTGTCCCCAACACTATTTAGTTTTCTCCAGTATTAAAATGAAACTCACTGCATTTTACTATGTTCTTTCTTTGTGAACATGATCCTTTCACAATATTTATTTTATTTTATTTTATAAAAAAAAGGAGCATCTCATACTTTGCATTTTATTGTGTTGCTCATTAGAGATTTATTTAACCCTTTGCAGTGAAGTGTGCCAATTAATGGCACACCTAATTTCACTCACTTCTGAACCGTTAAATTCAACTATAAATGGAAAATAATAGGTTTAGGATAGGGCTAATAGTACTCCTTTTAGAATGTATATAGCAGTCTTATGAAATTTTGTTTCGGAATAGGAATTATTAGAGATAAAGTTTGGGAAAATTCTTTGACTCGGAGATAAGAAATTTTTCAGTTCTGGACGTTTAACAATTTTAGCAAAGTAACTCGAAAATTTTGCTCCAATATTCTTGAAGTTTTAATTTATAACTTTCTGTAATATTCAACAATAATTTTTGAGTGTATCAAGGTGGCTGTATCTAAGGGGGTGACCCGAAAGGGGGTCAACCCCCTCCCTCGGAATGAAGTAAGTTTTTTAAAAAACTTTTTTTTTGTAGATTCTATGTCTAGACAATGAACTAAAGCCATTCAAAATGTTTTCTCATCATATTTTTAAAAAATTATTGCGTTGCGCCACAAAGGGTTAGAATCTAATTTGCTTGTGTTCTCAAAAATAAAGATACGGAAAGTACTCTAGTTACATCAATTCAATAAAATATTTTTCTATGTTCTATATATTCTTTCTTTAAAGATACATTTAAAAATACTTTAAAATCACTAAAGATACATGAACAATTTTATTTCATTAAAGCAGAATAACTTGATATTTAAAATAAAGTGATTTAAATCAGTGATTTTTTTTAAAAAAATCAGTTGATTTAAATCGCGATTTAAATCAGTGATTTTAATCAACTGATTTCAATCACCGCAACCCTGATTGATATAATTGAAAAGATAATTTTTTGCGCTTTCAGATGGTGTAAAAATGATTTTTGTGCTGTAATATTTTCGAAAGTTATTAAGGAAAAACGCCAAAATTTTGCTTATTTTTTAATTAATTAAAATTCTATTTAAAATTTTTAAAAAACGGCTCTGAGGTGCACATACCCACCCTCCAAAGAATGTTCGTGCCAAATTTCGTAGCTCTAAGTCCAGCGGTCTACCCTGTAGTGCGCCAAGAAAGAGGCACACATTCTCCTTTAATATTAGCGGAGATTCGTTTTCTTTTGCTAGAAGTCATTATTCGAAAAAAATATGTAGACGACTTTCTAAAATGTTATTAAGATGAAAATTTTTATAAGGAGGGATCAAACATTACTATTAGAGATCAGAAAAAGTGAACGTTGCAGATCTTCAAAAATTATTTGGATTGCAGTGGAAGTTACTATTTCCTTAGAATCTCCTTTCCCCTTCTTGAAATCTACTGAAATTGTCTCGGAATAGGATTTTAAACTTAGAAGATTTATTTATTAATCGTTTCTTTAAAATCTCACGACTCTTTCAAAGAGCGTTTGAACACAATTTCTATAGAAAAGAACAAAAATGTACATTTTATTAGTAGAACACAATTCTTTCAAAGTTAGCTTCTTCTCAAAAAACATTAACTCATGATAAACGAATTATAATAGATTTTTTAAAACACACTTTTGTTAGTGCACTAAAAAGAGATATTTATTATTATTTCCTAATTTTTAGTATTAAAATTATAATTCATTTTTTTATGAATATTATGGAATTTTAAAATTCACTATCAGGCGGCCGACTCTTTCAAATATAACCAAATTTTAATTAAATTAATCGATTACCTGATAATTAAGTCTAGAAAATATTAAAGCAGTGTACACTTACATATTAATTGACGGATAAAAAAGATGTTCACATTTCTCGAATTTTCAGAAAAGTTATAATCACAGCTGCTTTTAGAAAGTTCATCTTAAACAGTAATTCGTCTTATAGACGAGTTTTCTGGTTTATGAAATTTTTTAAAATTTATTTTGGATTCACAGATCTTTTTCCGGCAATCTCCCGATTTAAGCAATTGCCAAATCCATTTGGATACTGTATCAAACGCTTTAGAATCAGTTATTTCTCTAGTACACAAATAATTGACGTTGAATTCTGTGTTCTTTGAGCTCATTTAATTTTTAAAAATTTAAAACGGCTAAAAAACGTTTAAGTTCCAAATGGAACGACCGTAATTAAGTAAATCGTTTGGTTAAAAATTTAACTGCCAAACAAGCCTTAGAAGTCGCCAAAAAGAGCGATAACGAACAATTATGGCTGCCTTTCCACAAAATCAGGCTTTTGTTTTAAGTAAACAATGAGGGCTACTGTTCAGCAATGGATTCCGAGACTACCACTTTTGGTCGATTTTACACCGGAAAGGGGTGTCAGGCAATGAGTCACATGAGCGCATTTTCGGAGTTCTTTGTTAGATCACGCTCAGTAAAATCTAAACACCACCCTTCCATTCTTCACTTTCTTCTTATTTTGATGCAAATAACTCCGCCCGGCGCATGCGCAAAAGCGCGGAGGGTTTCCAAACCCGTTTCTAAACAATACAGTAATTGGAACACTAAATTTAATATTTTTAAAGTATTCTTAAGCCATAACATTAAAAAAACTATTTTAAATATTAATTAACATCTTGAAACAGAGTATTGAATTTTGAAGATTCCATTGACGAATCATTACTCCGGAAATCGGTCGGTATAGTGGAAGTCCTACATTACCCCAAATAAACAAAACAGAAAACTCGTCCATTTTTGTTTGCAATCAAGAGAGTAATACTCAGCATATTTAATTGCTATGTGCTATGTTGGGATTACGATGTAAAAAAAAAAAAAAACTCAAGCTCAGCTCAAGAAAGAATACCCAAACACAACTACTAATACAAGCCTCATATATTATGTACAATAGGTTTATAAAAAATAATTTAACTACGAAAAGCTAGTTCTAAGTGTAGCGGTACTACAAAGTGAAACTAAAAACTGGCATTTGCCGCGAGGTTCAAATCCAATTGACAGTGCCGCTTTGTGGTTATTTTTTCACTCGGAAAGTATGCAAATCAGCAACTCCTTCAGTCTATTTATAAACCAGCGAAGCAGAAGAAAAAACACTGCCGCCACCGGAGCGATGCTGACTTAATCTATAAGCGTGATTCACTAATCTTGAAACTGTACAAAGTCTTGTAAATATGTTGTAATTAAATTTTCTTTAACTTAAACCTTGTTCTCTTAGCTCTAGCATATTTTAAACCAGGCAGGCAAATATGTAGGTTAGGTAATTGAAGCCAACACTAACCCACATAAGTAGTAAAACAGAAAGCTCGTATTCTTACTTGTCAGACGATATTACTCACAGAAAAAAAAAGAAAATAACAAATTTATAAGTAAACATATAAAATTGAATTCATTTCGCTCGCGATTTTCTGTCAGTTAGTTGCATGCAAAGTAAGCGAATCGGAAAATAAACATTTTCAAATAAGTTGAAAAATAAAAAGCAATAAAGCGTTTTCCAAGAAAAATATGTTGTAAAAAAATCATAAGTCTTCCTGCAATCGTTAAAAGTTCTTTAACATTTATTAGATGTAACCACATAGTGTCCCTGGAATAATATATTTGTGCTTACTAATCTTAAGAGTCAATTAATATAATTTTTCCATTTCTTATATACTTCCATAAATCTTGTTAGAATATTTTGAAGCAGCTTATCAAGAGTTAAATTTGAAGTTTTTACATTAACAAAATTAAACTTCAAGAATTATTTTGGAGAGCAAGCTTCTTTTATGTATTGAAATAGCAATAATTTTCATTGGCAGAAAATATGAGAATATCTTTTTACTTTCTCGTATACGAAGTATACAAAGAGAAAGAATTGTAATCGTCAAAAAATTCGAACTCGAGATTTTGACGAATCTCCACGTTTTAGACGTCCCTGAGTCCAAAAAACACAATTTTGGAATTATGTCTGTCTGTGAACACGATAACTCGAAAACTATTAGAGCTACGGAGATGAAATTTGGTATGTGATCTTTAAACATAATTTTTAGGTTTCTGTCAAATTTTGGACAAAATCCATCAAAGGGAAGTCTGTCTGTCCGAAGTCATGCGAACACTATAACTCAAAAACTTGAATAGCTAGATGGATAAAATTTGGTACACTGTTTTATCGTCATGAATGTAGGTCCGTATAAAATTTTGGGTCGGTCTGTATAATAGCATACTTGTCCAACTCCATGCGCATGCGAAATGCCTGTGCAAAGAAGGGATACTCCGAAAACTTGGCAGTTTGCCAAAAACCAATTCTGGCTGCGAGATTTCGTAAGGGGGCAAACATTTAGATCGTCTCGTTTTACTTGCGTATTGGAAGTAATCTCTGCACATGCGCAAGCTATTCTCCTGTTTTCTTCTCCGCACGCGGAACTTGCATTGCTAGAGTTTGATAAAAAAGTAAATATTGCGAAGTTTTAATACATACGTATCTTTTTGAATATGATTCTTCACCTCAATATTTTACTATCACTATAATCAACAATGAAAAACCTTCTGATAGTCATTGCATTCTGGGTTACAGTTGGTTCGAACTTTTTATCAACACAGGGGGAAGGGAAATGACAAATGTTTGAAAAGTATACGAGAAAGTTTAGGGGAAGCCACTCCCGCTGGTTATTTTGGTATTTCTTTCTTTTTTTTTGGTATGAGAATATCTTTCTTTTTGGTATTTCAAACTTTCCATAAAGTGTTTCTGAAACTTCAAAATTCTCTTCTAATCCAGCTATGAAAATTTGACACAGAAATCACGAATATCCTTTTATTAATTTTTTAATGAAAATTTGGAGGGGCTCGAGAACACTGTTCTGCGCACTCTCAAAATTTGCGACTCCGTGCTAACTGTTATGATGGCCGTCATCTTAAAGGTCTTAGCCGCCTTAATAACAAATTTGGCGAGATATAGCTTGGAAAAATTCAAATCTGGCGACGGTATCGTCTTCTCGATTCTAGCCAATTACAGAATCAAAAAATGTCCGTTTCATTTTTTCCCTGTATTTTCTTAAGTATTTATTGAACTCGCCAACTATGAAGATAATGCAAAGTAATTTTTATTTTTAATGGAACTTTCGTTTATACCCATTATTACAGTGGCGTACCTGCAACTTTTGCAGCCCGGAGCGAACTTTCATTATGCCGCTCTTCCTATACAAGTAACATAAACCTAAAAATAATAAATTCCAGGGGAAAATATTGATTTAATAACACAATTTGTCTTTTGACCAGTGGCGTGCATTCAACCGAAGCAGTGCTTCAGTAAGCAAATAGTTTTCTCATACATTGTATAGTTGTGTGTTACAATTTTTCTCTCAAAAACTTTCAGTTAAGCGATCGCATTGGCTTTGTCGCTACGGGCGGCGACCGAATGGATTTCGTATCGAAACGCCCATCCTTTCACTGTAATTTTTCTTCTCAGCAGACATTTAGTGCAATGTAAAAACGCGTGTATAAAGTACGCAAGTGATGCATGATTGGGTTCTGTTGAAGGTCGTTTCGCTATTGGCTCGTTAAGTTCATGATCGTTACGTCATATTCTTCCTCGCTCACATAACTTATTTGAGCTGTCGATGATTGTTAGCTTCCTAACGGAACTTTGGTGCGATTTAAAAAAAGCGCTTTTAAAGTGGACAAGTGATGCATGCTTCATCCTGTGGGAGTGGAGCTTTGCCTTTAAGCGCAGAGAAAATTTTTACGAATGATCACCAGGGCTAGGTTATTAAATAGACAAAGTAGGCAACTGCTAAGGGCATCGAAACTTCGAAGGCCTCGCGGCCTTGATAATTTTTTTTCAGGTATTTTCTGGGTAATTTACTTTTGTGCTTTCATTTGCTTTTAGGTTCGTGTCCTCGAACTTATTCAAATTGAAATCAAGCATCGTTTAAAATTTAGAACATTATTTTTATGATTTTTCTTTCTTGCAGACCAACTTTGTCCAATTTCGACTACCCTGCCAAACTTTATATTAAAGTATTCATATTTTCTTTGAATTAAAGTTTAATTATTTTTTTTGCTAATTTATTTAAAATTACTTTTGAATTTAAATTTTTTATAAGCTAGATGCTAAAAGCAACTCTCATTAAGGTAAGGTAAAAGTAACTCTCATTAAGGTGGCGTTTTTAAATGTTTTGACATATCAGCTTGTCACAATGTTTGTTACTTAAAAACTGATTACCTTAGGATTAAATTAAAATCAATTAAAAAAATATCTGATTTTAAAAGTTGGGCAGGCGAAAATGGGTCCCCCATACTAGTATCACCCAAGAGCAGGTATAATCCGGCCCTGATGATTACTTCAGTTAGGAGCGGCGTTGCATCCTGTTGCAACCAGCTAGTGTCGCGTTGAAATTAAATTGTGTTTTTGTAGCGTTTTATTTTAACACTTCTTCATATTATTATTCTTGTGTTCAACTTTTTTTTTTTTATGTCGGGACAGTTTATTAATAGTAGGGAGAGTTCACGAATTTGACTGGCGCCAAGATTGGACCGGTATCATAACTTCAATTCTATTAAATATTTGGACCGTAAAAGGGGCGAAATATATTAAAACGATGTAAATTAGGTTTATAGTACCCATCTTTAAGAGAAAGCGCTACGTGGTTACAGTTAGAGAGCAAGTGTTTAGATCTAGAGATCATTAATTACTACTACGCCACTGCATTATTATTAAATAATTGGTATAGTTTAGTTATATTAACGTCCCGTTTTGGAACTAGGGCTATTGGGCAACACGAGGGCTGTTTTGGGACGGACCTCGTAATTTCGAACCGCGGTCAGATAACGAGGACGACGCCTGAGCTGGCACCCCCTCTCCAAATGTCCGCACCCCAGCAGGGGGGAGAACGTTTAACCCCCCTAAGTATGATTTCACGTGCAACAGGTCCACATTCGCGGCGGATCTTCAGTGGAAAATAATGGGTTTAAGTGCATATCGTCATGAAAACATTTGCTTAGGACTTAGAAGCTGAAATTCCCGATGTTGTCACCAGTATTGCAACCCAAACAATCAATCCGAATAGTTGAATTATGTAACTCTTTGGTCTTAACAACACGAATTCTAAGAAAAGTTAAAATTAAAAACAATTCACAAATAATTATTTACAAAATAAACTTTTTAATACGATAATTTCATATAATAAGCATAAAAAGATTTAGTGAGCTTTTTAAAGAGAATTTCGGTTTATTTTATTTTTCCCTAGCGAGTAAATGAATAATTTTTCTTAGTTTCGTATTTTAATAAAAATCTGTTCCCAGAACTTTCTGATGTTAGTTTTATTTCGATTTCGAATTTCGTCTGATTAGCAGAATTTTCATTATTCTTCGGGAAGCGCGGATGATCAGTGAGCTCAACAATTTTTTTCCATCGAACTTATGGAGTTAGATGAGAATGCGACTTATCACATTGTGTGCGGGATGCGAATTAGATGCAAGCTCAAATAAAAGGACAAACCGTAACTGTGCTTGCTCTAGACAATGTTTATATCATAAAAGAATAAGTAGACGTATTCTGCAGACATCTATTAACATGTCTAACTTATCTAAACTAGTAAGTCAAATTTTGGAATTAAAATTTTGATGTTGGGTAATTCGAAAAAAACCCCGCATTTTTACGATTCCCGCTTCCAAAAAGGTGTTAATGCGAAGCTAGTGATGAGTATTTTTTGGATCTCTCTTTCTTCATTTCTGTGCTTTACCAGTTATCTTCTAGTTTCCACAAAATACTTACTTTTAATGTGCTTCCCACTCAAATATGGGGAACCTCAAATATGGTGATGAGAATCTGCCGTATAAGTAAACAGAGTCTCGCTTCCCGATGGGATACAATAATGGTGTGCAGTCGAGTTGCCTTCTACCGATGAAGGGTCGAACATGTGACTGAAGGGTCATCGTATGTGCTGCCTGTAATGGGGGATCACAGTGCCCGATTAATTATCGTGGCGGCCGGGTCATTCCTATTTCTTCCGCATGTCTAGATTGGGCTTAAACTCCTTACTGGTTACTTTTAACCCTTTGCAATCCGAAAGATAATAGGATGCATAATTATGCGCGTGTGAGTGTAAGGATTGATTTAGCGCTTTAGGAAGCTGAAAAATATTTTTATTAATTTGTTTCAATTCCAAAAAGGTAATTGTGAGTTTTTGCTATTATTTGGTTTTCATAATAAGCGCTATCCAACAAGAATGTGTAAAAGATGCATCGTTCAAAATGTCGAGTCTGACTCCACATAAGAGTCGGTGGGTTAATGTGCTAGTGAAGCTACTAGATTACCCCTTCTTTACTAGGCGAAGCCATAAGATCAGGGACGTAGTAAAGAGGGGAGGGGGTATTATCACCCTCCTCAGTTTTTTTGAAAAATAACCGAACATAAAATTTTACTCTGCTCATCTATGACGTTGGGAGAAATGATTGCAATGTTATATATAAATAAAATGTTAAATGTTATATCTCAAGTTGGTATTTTAATTGAAATATTTCATTTATCGAAAGAAACATTTTGCTGACTCTGCGAAGTCGGCAAAATTATGTTTGAGGCTCGGAAAAAATATAGATTCGGATTCATGTGAATATAATGTATTCAATAATATCGACTTCTTGCACGTGGACAAAAAATTCTATTAGGTAGATTCCTTATAGGAAGTCTACCTATTGCAATGGTTCTCATGACACGACTTTCGGAAAATTTCTGCAGATCTTCACCGATCATGACCCCTAGAACCCAAAACCACCGTTCGTTAAAAAGTTTTTATATTATACAGGGTGTCCAACAAAGGACTCCCTCATTTTAAAATTAAATAACTCGGCAACGGAGATCGATAGAAGAACGAAACCAGTGATATGCTTAGTCTGAAAGCCGTAAAAATCTGATACAAAAGTTTCAAAATTAGTTATAAATGTTGCCGACAGGTGGCGCTGTACGTTGTAATCACAGTTCAGATTTCGAGAAGAAAGCTATAAACGGTCATTTGCAAGTAATCGTTGCAATCACATCACAATCGATTCAAATTAGGCATTTTTCGTGCTTGCCAAGGACAGTTTATAGATTTCTTATCGGATTCTGAATAGCTATTACAACCTGCAGCTCCACCTGTCGGCAACATTTATAACTAATTTTGAAACTTTTGTATCAGATTTTTACGGCTTTCAGACTAAGCATATCACTGGTTTCGTTCTTCTATCGATCTCCGTTGCCGAGTTATTTAATTTTAAAATGAGGGAGTCCTTTGTTGGACACCCTGTATATATATTACGCTTTTTCCCATGTTACCTTGTGTACACGATAACTGGAGTAATTTTGATGTAAATTTAACCAGCATGGGATATGTTGTAAGGATAGTGAAAATATCGGTCGAGTTCGTAGATGGGCTATCCAGCTCAAAGGGGGTGGAAATGGTGGGGGGTGGAAATTTTCATTTTCCCATAATTCCTTTGCAATTGAAAATCGAAAGAAAATACAAATTAGGCGAATTATTGCCTTATCATAACGAACAATTTTTGCATTTGAACTTTTTCGATAGCTACAATTGCTTAGAACGTATGAGCTGAAAAGTGATTTCCCCCCTTCCCCTCCTCTCCCCCTAACTTAAAGTACGTTTTAACCTTTGCATGTTACCCCTTGTTGGAAAGCTCTCGTCATTTGCAGTCTCTTCCAGCCGCTTTCATTCTTGTAGCTCTAATTCTTATGAGAATAGAGGGCGAAATGTTCCTTTACTTATTATTAGTAGAGACGTATATATATATAACGCTTTTGCCCATGTTATTTTGTGAACACGATAGCTAGAGTAATTTTGATTAGATTTTAACCGGCGAGGGATATGTTGTAAGTTCGGTGAAAATATCGACCGAGTTTGTAGATGGGCTAACCAGCTAAAAGGGGGTGGAAATGGTGGGGGACTGAAAATTTCATTTTCCCATAATTCCTTTACGATTGAAGATAGAAAATTCAAATTAGGCGAATTATAGCCTCTTTATAATAAACAACTTTCGTATTGAAACTTTTTGATAGCTACAATTTTTTAGAAGTTATGAGCTAAAATGCCATTTTCAATCCCTCCCCCATTTTATCATTTCCCCATAGCTCTGTTACGACTAAAGATAGGGGGGGAAATCAATTAGCCGAATTATCACCTTATAAGAACGAACAACTTTTATATTAAAAGTTTTTGTCAGCTAAAATTGCTTAGAAGTTATGAGCTGAAAAGCGATATTCAATTCCCCAGCCCCCTCAATTTATCTTTTCCCCATAGCTCCGTTACGATTGAAGATAGAAAGGAAAATTTCAATTAGGGGAATTATCACCTTACCATAACAAACTATTTTTGTATTGAAAGTTTTTTGCCATCAAGAATTTCTTAGAAGTTATGTGCTCCCATCAGACGCATTCACTTTTACTTTTTGTACGGTAAACAAGCTGATATACTTGGCTTTGATCCGGATTAAAATGCTTTCATGTCTAATATTTTTAATGTAAAAACTACTATTGTATACAAATTATAATACACAAATTCTTTTTCCGATCTGAAACGTTTTTAATTAAAATGAGAATATCAATTGAAACAAACGATTTTTAAAAACAGCTGTTTTCTCCATAAATTATTATTTGTTGTATAGGTACTTCAAATTTCGTTAACAATTACTAAAGTAAAAGAAAGAAAGGTTTCAATAAATATTTTATTATATTATTCATTAATTTAAAGAATGAAAATAAATCAATCATTATTAGGTCAAGATATAAATGGCTAATAGTCTACTTATAAAATTTTCTTTTAGCTTTAGTCCAGAATTCTATGAATGTATTCTGGCAACTATATATATTCGTATTATTCTTGTTCTTCAACAATAAAGAAGATTGTTACGAATTCAATATAAAATTAAATTTGAAAAAATATAAAAATGAGAGAAACAAATTGTATGGAAATGAAATTTTTGTCACTGAAGTGCAAATTTTATTTAAAATAAAATGAGGTGTAAAAATAGTTTCGTGAGATAATGATTTCCAAAGTTATAGCTGAAAAAAGCCTTGTTTAATTTTTAATTAACAGAAATTGTAAGTAACTTTTGGGCTTTGAAAACTTAAGGTGAACTTTCTCTTGTCTTAAATAAAAAGTGTGCAAAGTTTGGTTGATATCAGTCCAGTGGTTTAGGAGGAGATGTGGAGCACACATACAAACACAATAACTTTTATTTAAATCAAGATAATTATTAGATCATTACAAGATTAAGATTACTGGCATATACTATGAGCCATAAAAAAGTTTTTAGTGGAGATATCGTCACAATTAACTAAATATTTAATTTTATTTAAGTAAATAGTTAATTTTAATTAATCAAACAGTTAATTTTAATAGTTAATTTGATAATTAGTTAATTTGACAGATTAATTTAATTTCATATTTAACTGCACTTGGCTGCACCAAGATTTGTTTAATAAATTTAATATAATATAGCCAAAGAAGATAGATATATAAGAGTTCAATTTATCCTTTTTTATATTGAAAAATATCTCATTAACTTTAAAATTGTTTTGGGGTTTTCTGCCTGAGTATTTGCTTTTAACTGTCGATGGAGATTTAAATTTCCTGTTCAAAATGGCAGCATTGATATCCTATACTTTAAACACACGTGTTAAATTTGGAATTCACAATGTTTAATAATTTTTATTCCTTTATGTGTTAAGAATTTAGTGACTATTATCTCTGTAACCAGGGATAAGATATAATAGTAACCACTATTATCTCGTAACTCTCTAAATGAGCCCATTTTAGTAGTGTTTAAGTGTATCATGTCATGTGGTTTTACCATATGACAAAGTAATGTTCGCACAATTATATTATAACCTAGATTAAATAAATTAATTTTTAAATCTAGAGTCCTTCTTCATTCGTGCCAAGAGTCAATTTCTTGTTACTGTTTCAGATAGGCTGGCTTAATGTTATCTAGGAGATATTTGCACTGCTGAGATGTTTATTTCTTTATGATTCCTACCTGTTGAATGATTATGTGTTGAGATATAAAAAAATTGACCAATGTACTGACCGATAAATCTATCATAACTTTTTAGAATGAAAAATGGAATGATAAAACCTTGATATAGCAAAAAATTAAATGGCATGAAAACAGAATCGCAGCGTAAATATTGCAATGTGTAGAAACAATAAAGTCATTGGCTATGTCTGTATTGATCAATATGTAATATTTCATTACTTCTGTAACGTTAGCGTAAAGGAATCTACCTTTGCCTTCAAGCTTGCCGAAAAGGGATTTTTTTAAAAAAAATTATTTCTGGTTATTCTTGTTTCGATGAAAAAATACCTTAGACCATTTTCTTAAATCTCTCATCCTTTGATCCTTAAAACATATTTTATTACGACAAATTTTCGGTGAAAACTTAACAAGTGCGATGGCCTTGTAGAAAGTTTGTGACTTCTGGATAGGAGGATTTTGGATTAAAGCCCGATTCTACAAAAGATTTGTCGTGTATGTGAGCCTGCTGTATGTTAAATCTTCGGACGACAGTCAAACATCCTCACGTTGGAGTGCGATGAAAGTTTGAAAGAGGGTGCCGACTTTTGTATTGTCCTCGTTATCTGACCTCGGTTCAGAGTTTCGATTGCCATCCCAAAAATAGCTTCCCATTTGAAGCTAGACGAGGGCTATCATAACTCAAAGCAAAAATTAAATTAATTCTTTTTAAAGTCTTCTAATCATGCGATACCATTTCTCATTTTTCGATTGTAATATGATGCGAAGAGGATAAAACGGAAATAATAATTTTTCTTCTGAATATTGTCCTATGGTATCTTTTTGCAGTATTTCCTTTTAAAAGAAGGAACATTGTGAAATCTGCCTCCATGTCCTCGCATCAACTTCAGTTTACCGTTTTTGACTGAGTTTATTGAACACGAAAAAATATACAGAAAGCATTTTCTAGTTATTTAAATTTAACCGACAGTTGAAAATGGCTATGAACATTACTCCCTTCCCCCTTCTGAAGAACATAGTAATAGTACAGACAGTTATAGCAGTTTATTATAGTACTCGAATCGCCAAGTTGATAGATAAATTTGAAGAACTGGAGGCGAGGGTTTGAGATTTAAAAGAATAAAGCAAAGAAGGGTTTTAAAGAGTGTCTTCCCGCCTTCATTTTTTCATAAAGTGATATGCATTCTGTGACTAGAGCATTCAAAGGTTAAAGAATGGGGCTTAGAATTTCTTGCTTCCAGTGATTACTGTACACTGTAAAAAAAATATCCGTATATATACGCACTCTTGCTTGGCGTTCGGAAGGAAAAATTAACAGGACAAAATCTGCCGAGAGCTTGGTTAGAGGCGGAAACTTTAGAAATCCACTAGCGTTTTTATTGCCCTTTGGGCAAGCAGGGTCGGCGTGGGCAAGAAAAAAACCCAACCTATTATATATATTTCTCTCTCTCTCTTTTCGAAATTGTTTCTTTTATAAATTGTGTCACTGACTTTGTTTTTTTTTCTTTTGTATGCCTTTTAGTGCACTTTTGTTTCTTGTCCCTGTTGCATGAGGTTGTACTTCTTAGAAATCTGCTTCTTTTTATTTTTCTAATTTTATTTATTATTTATTACATTCTATCTATTTTTTATTTTTTTGCTTATTCTGATGTATGTTTATTTATTATGCTTGTATTTTATTGTATTTATATTTTGTATTGAAATTTTTGTTTACACCGACTAGTGACATGCTTTTTACCCTTTGGGTAAGCTGGGTCGGAATGGGCAATAATAATAGCGTTTTTATTGACCTGCTCATATTTCAAGGAGCAGGACATTATAATTGTCATAATAACTGTAATTGTAACTGAAGTTGTGTGTATCGTGTTAACTGTGGTTTTAACTGTGTTTGTATATATTATTCCTGTTGTATCGTTGATGTGCTTGTGTTGTTGAGTGTCTTCTCGTATCATGAAATAAACTAAAATTGAATGGAACTGATTATGCTTCTTGCTTGGTAGGGTTCTGAAGAGCACTCAACATATACCAGCAATGACAATAATTTTGTGGAAAAAATGGCAGATACTGAAAAAAGAAAACTATTCGTCGAAAAACCAAACATGGAAGGACTCTTTTGGATAGATTGGTTGAGAAATGACATCTTGGGCTGAAAATAATAAAAGAAAGATCGATCCTATTCACATATGGAATTGTGACTATCGTATCCGACCGAGTTCCATAGCATGCATCCACAGACCAGGCAACATTATTTTTACAGTGATGAATGGAAATATAAAGATAATGAATATAATGAAAAGAAATATAAATGGAAAAAGCTATTTTTTTTATCCATTCTACGAAATGGTCAGGACCGAAATGCAGAAATGTGTCTTAGACATCCTTGTGAGGTACTTGTGCTACATCTAAATTGGCCGAGTGCTTTCATAAGCATAATAGTACAAACTGAATCCGATGGAATGTAGTACAAATGAAACGGACTCAAAAAGTTAGTACTTTCTACAGGATGGCAAGTCGTATTCTCGTCTTTAAAATTCGAACAGATTGAAAAGAAGCTGATCACGCAAAAATCCTTCAAGAATTCTGGAATGCCATTCTGAATTAGAATGAGAGATGGAAAGGAACTTTTTTCCCGTCAATAATTATATTGAAATACACAAAACCTCAACCTTTTACGATTGAGGCAATATTCATAACCTTGTTTTAGAACCCAGTTTAATGCTTTTCTATGCACTTTCTTTAAAATATGCTTCGAGTTTTCCAAAGATTAGTAATAAAGGCTTGTTTACATTTATACTGTTCTGCGAAATCTTTTTGGGGACAGAGAAGCCAATAGAGAAACTTGCTTAGACGAAGCATATGACCTATTAAAAAGATAGATAGTATTTGCAAAAATTTTGCAATTCACTAGACGCATATATACATAGATGCTTCAATGATTTGTTAGTAAATTATCGCATGTTAGAAAAATGACGATCTAAGTAGTAGGTGGTTGCGGTTTTACCTTTTCACGGACGGTAAATAACGATAAACCCCTTAACTGGTTTGGCTGTACGCCTTGCGTGCATCGCAATTCTAAACTTATAAACTAAAACAATCATTCACAGACGTTATAATTCGATACAAAAATTAAGAGGAATCCATAAACAGTTTAACTGTCATTTAGGTTCTCAACTGAATTAAATGGCAATGCATTCCCAAAATAGAAGGCGCCATCTAATTAGATATTTGAGAAAACAAACTAGTTAAGGGGTTAAATGGTAATACGAAGGAATTTTTTATTGATTATATCAATTTTATTTTACATCGGCAACAATTCAATGAGGCAGAAGAAACTGAAATTATTCTTCTAAAGTTTTATTAAACCAATTTAAATTTTGAAGCAACAAATTTAAATATTGACGTATTTATACCACATAACGACCGCGACAAATTGACGCGTAACTATAGAGTTAGGTATAAGACATAGAAAATTTCGAGATTAGAAAACATAGGCAATAATGAATTTTTTAAAAACATATTTTCCTCGTATCAAATGGATAAAAGTCAGCGTAAGTGGTAAAAATAAAATATAAACAATATCTGTATTTTTTCTTGAAAAGTTTGAAATGCGTCGAAATGACTGAGTCGCGTAAACCTAGTGTTAAAGAAAAACTAAACGTATAAATATGTGTCAGTATAACTTGAAGAGGTTAATGGCGCAAGAGCCACGTTTCGACATGCTGCGCCAAACACATGATTAAAAACTGAAAACTCCTCTAAATGAAGGAAATAAAAATAATTCATAGTCAATCATAAATTAAATGAGAATATCTGAAATACAAAAAATTAAAACAGGGACGCAAAGTGTTATCGAAACATAAAATCGAGATAAAGAAAAGTTGCTCTTAAAAATGATTAAAGATCTTAAGAGAAAAATGTTTAAAAGAATTCTGTAAGCTATAAAATTACAGTTTTAAAAAATTACAATGGAACTTGGCAAAATCAAAGCTGATCGGACCACAATGAAAATTCGAATTAAAAAAAACTTGATCTAATAATGAGAACAGTAAGAGAAAAAAAGACAAAGATGTCAGTAAAGATTTAATTTTTAATATTTAACAAATAAGCAATAAGTAATTTTAATAAACGATGATGAATATAATTTTAAAAATAAATTTAATAATATTTTAAATAAAAATTTTAAAAATAATTTCATAAAAGTATTAATTGCGAGAAATAAACAGTGCAATTCACATCAAATGTGTTCAAAAATTTTTTATATTTAATGTAAGAATTGTTTATTGCTTATTTGACTGAATATATTGAACAACAACTGCACAGCATGTGTGTTTATAATTTATATAATATATCTGAAGATTTATGTTTACCGATTCAATATAAAATAAAATCGAAGTACTAAAATCAGAAAGCAAAATTTCAAGCTAAAAGAGCGACGCTATATTTTTAAACATCCCGTCATATTACAGGAAAAAAGTAGTAGTGTTTCAAAATGGAAGAACTTTACAAAATTTTTATCATTGCTAACTTCTGTTAAAAGTTAAACCTTAACTATAATCGCCACAAAATTTAATAAAAGAACTTGAATATTTTCTTAAAAGCATGCTTTAAAAGGAAACTTGCTCAACACGGAAAAAATAATCCTAATCTTCATAAATAGGTTATCAACAATGGAAGAAAAACTCGGAATGAAATAATTGTAACCACAATGAAAACGATTTCAGCTTCATTTCGATGATAAAAAGTATTCTTCTAAACTATACCTTAAAATATTTTTAAAATATATATTAAAATTTGAGGAAGAATTGTACTGCAACTAAATTGGAATCATTGAAAAGATAATTTTGTGAATTCTAAGATGGTGCAAACTAATTTTTGTGCTGCAATAATTTCCGAACATCCGGGAAAAACATCAAAATTTCTCTTAATTTTTAATAAATTAAAATTTCAAAAAATTCCACTAAGATGCACGTTTTCATCCTGAAAAGTATGTTTGTGCCAAATGTGGACGCTTTAAGTCCAACAATCTGCCCCCGTAGAGCGCCAACAGACAGACACATATTAGCTTTTATTACTAGTGGAGATAAAGATGTAAGTCTAGTAGATTCCTTGTAATACTGTGAGTTGCTTAGAAATTTTTGAACTCCTAATCATGAACGGTTTTTTGAACCAAAAAAGGACTTGCAAAACACTATCAGCAACGTTATCAATTAAGGATCACTAGAATCGCTTATAAAACTATCAATATCTAAAAAACTTGACTTACCAAGACTCCATTGAGACATTGAGTTGAAACCAGCAATAAGAAGGAAGTTGGATTCACAGCTCAATCTAAAAAATTTCCGCACTCTGAGGCGCCTTTTCAGGTCACCTCATAACAGACCTGTTTGTTACCAAATACCCAATCAGGGTACACTTGCCCGCTGGCATTCTGACTTACTAAAAGGGGGAGGGGAGGAAAGAAAACTGAGGAGGAGGAAAGAAATCTCTGTTCTCACTGAAGGCAGTCAAAGCTATACTTTGCTGTTAGTTTTCTGTTGTTGCTGTTAATTTTCACACCGTCGTTTTGCTGCCTTATTGCTGATAACTTTCATACCATTTCGTTCCTCTGGAATTTAATTGTTTCCTATATTATTCTCATTTTCCCTCAATTTTCAAAGAATAATAATGTCTAGTATTGTTCATTGCTTCCGTTTTACAATGGCATTCCAATTAAAATTCGGTTTAAAGTATTTGAACATATGTATGTGCGAAAACAAAAATGGGGAAATTCCAATTTCAGCTTACTTTGACAAGAAAAATATGGACAAGAAAGTGCAAGAATACTCAAATTTTGCAGAATTGTGAATCTTCCAATAGTAATGGTTAAAGAACGTTCAAAAGCAGAAGCGAAAATGTTTAGCATGCTGTAAAGCCTTAACTGTGTGTTGTTTTCTCTTCTATCTGATTAGATCAGAGACGGGTAAACTACGGCCTGCTTAAAAATTCTATCCGACCCGCCGCAGATTTTAAAATAATAGTATAATAATTTAAAATAATAGTATAATCAGTATATCTAGGTTTGAACCAGATTATGAGGAACTTTTAGAAATGCAAATCCAGCTTCATTCATTGCATTTGAACTAAAGAATTTTTTTAAATAATATTGTTTTGAGTCCTTATTGAGCGGGCTAATATAATAATAAATTATATTATATAATTATAAATGACCTGCCTTTTTTTGCCTCGCTCCTAAAAAACGTTTGAACATCCCTGAATTAGATGCTACGTCCTGTTTTGGGAATGCGTTGCCGTATTGAAGCAACTAAAAATTTTGTATCGTAGTGACGAATACCAAACCTCAGGGCTTATATAAACCAAAACACTTTAACTTTACAGACTTTCCTCTCCTGACAATCTATACTTATAAAAGGCAATGTTTGTGTGTGTGTGTGCGTGTTTGTCTGCGATGTCCAGACGAATCTATCGCACTTACAGCCATGAAATTTGGCACACAGGTAGTCGTAATGGTGACTGAATGCACCTCGAAGCCGAAATTTTAAATTTTAATCTAGAAATTTTTTTATTTAATGTTTTGTGTTGTTTTGGTTGATTTTTCGCACTAATTTCTCAATAGAATGGTTTCAAATAATTGTACGACAAAAATAGATAGACCATCGGAAAGAGCACGCGATTTCCGTTCTAATGAAGTTAGTTTTGAATTCCTAACGCAATTTACTGAATTTTGAGAAATTTTTTAAAAATACCCAGTTTTGGCTTCAAGATGTTACTTTTGATTTTAAATTTGTTGCATCCGACTTTCTAATAACACTATTAATTTCAATTTTTTTCAGCTTATAACTAGAACGGTTCTGTCGGATTTAAAACAAGAATGGTTAAAATATCTATTATCGTTTTTTTTAAATTAATTTTTTTCTGGACCGTTGCGAGTTATTTTTCTCGATCGAGTTCCAAAAGCGGCACTTCTTCCGAACGTTGATGCCAATTTTGATTGGCGGACGCGTAGGATACGTCATGACCTTCACCTGAATGAATTACTTCGATTATTATTTTCGGATTTTATTTATATTTTGCTTGCTGTATAATAATCATTTTCACGTTCCAATTTTGTAATATTGTTTTGGATTAACGTACTCTGTACTGTAGCGTGAAAAAAATAAGCAGGAAAATAAAAAAAATGTGTATCTTTTGTTTTGATTTTGTTTTCAAAACTTTTTCATGTCATTGTGGGCTGTTCTTTTTTTTTTTTCATTTTGTTAAAGTCCTGATTCCACGGGCAACGCCGTGCGCGTACTGCTAGTAAGAATAATAAAGAACACTACAATACTTTCGGTAATTTAATAAAAAATGCTATTAAATAACTAGCCAAAAAATGTTTTCGACCGCGCCAATGCTACAAGTGGAATGACTAGAAAAGGAGGAAAATTTTCGAGCCTGTCAAGCCAGAAAGCAATGTTGTAACGATTTTATTACTATTTTTTTAATGAAAATTAAGAGCAAATAGTTGTAGTGATTTTAAATTAAATCAAGAATTTCGGTTTAGCTCTGGAGGGGGGGGCCCCCCGCGGCAGCCCGATAGCCCCTCCCCTGGATTCGCCACTGTATAGAACATTTAAGATGTTTACGGATAACTCATAATCTTTTAAACGAATTATAACGTCTGAGAATGCTCAATTTTAGCTTAAAAGTTTAAAATACTATAATTCGATTCACTGGTGGCACTCGAGATAGTTGAGGAAACTCTTATAAATTACATATAGTGGTGAATAAAAATAATTAAAAAGAGGGGGGTTTTGTATTCTAAAAATAAACTGTTAATATGGTAAATCACTGGGAGAGTGCATTTTAAATCTATTAGATGTTAAAAAGAAATTGTTTCGAAATTTGATACAACATTTTGGTAAGCGAAATACTCAGTTTAACGGCTAATAATGACTTGTGATTGATAAAAAAATAGGAAATATTAGAAACACCTTCAAAAATCGCATGATCTGAGCCCCATCGCAAAGTTATGACATAGTTTAAAGCAGGGGTTTTCTAGGTTAAAATAAATTTAAAATAGTTTCTTTGAAAAAAGACGGGAAAATATCTCATTCGTTCGGACGAAGTGACTTGTCGAGTCAATGCCAAATATTATAAGCTATAACTGGCAAAATTAGCATTTTCACAAGTGTTAACATCTATGACTTTAGGACATAATTCTGTACATTTGTCTTTGTGTTCAAATACTTCTTTTTTATCTTTCAGATTTTGAACTTTTATTATCCTTTGGTTAATGTTAGTTTTATAACAAATTATTTAGAGTTAAAATGTGTGGAATTTAGAAATATAAATATTATGACATTTAATTTCAACATAGATAATCTATAAATTTAATTTTAATAACTCACTTGCTACAAAGTCTTCCAAACCACGAGGCCTAGAAACTTGGCAGGTAGTTGTTTCTTGTGTAATAGGTGCTCACTAAGAAAGAATTTTTTGAAATTTTAATCAGAATTTTAATTAACTGAAAATTAATCGAAATTTTAGAATTTTTTCGCCAAAACTTTGAAGCATATTAATACACTAAAATTATTTTTCACTCCATCTTAAAAATTTTAACTTTTCAGTGACTTTAATTTTATTTCCATTGCGACATTTTAATTAATTCATTTTCCAAAAAGTTTTGAAACACAATTTGTAGAAATGCTTTCCTTTGTTGTAATGAAATTCAAATCAATTTTGATGTTTCTCTACATCTTTCACTCACGTGTTTACCCACTTTCAAGTTATAAGTATACTAGAAAAATCACACGTCATACCATGACAGGTGCAAATTGCCTCTTCATTCGAGAGATTTCCCGTTAAATTTGACGTGTTTAAATAGATATATATGCGAGAGAAATGTTTAACATTGATTGAAAACAAATAAAATAAACACATGTTTTATGACAGGAAATATTTTTTATTTACATATTTCTTTATTCAAAAAAACAACGTGGCATCCAAAAAATCCATCGTGGTATCCATCCGTGAAATTCATCGTGCATCGTGGCGTCCAAACTATATCACGCGCATGATATACCACTGGCGCAATTTACTACTTTCTATTAAAAAAAGAAATTAATTTGAAATATATGATTAATATAATTTAAAATTTCTCGGGATCTATTAATCATAGCGAGATAAATTTTATATCAATCGATAGAAAATTTTATTTCACTATTTTAGAGCTATTAAATTTGAAATTAGAACGACAATTACTCTTTTAAATTTAAAATTTCTGAAATTTAGGTTCTCTAACAATGAAATAATGCTGTTTAACGTCTCGCAGTGCTATGGCGCGAGTTTTATTGTTGGTGACGTCAGAGCGTTACCGGAGGATCTGGGTTATTATATTAGGGCTATTATCTTTGGACATTATCTCAAAAGCAGATTTTTAAATTTTTCTTTTATTTCACAGTATTGAATATACACTCAAAGCAGTCTTGCATGGTAAATTCTGTTTCATATTTTATTTTCTTTAATTTTTCAATGCATCTAATTTATACATCACAAGTCTTTTATAAGAATTTTATTCCACTTAATAAGTTTCTTAATTTTAATTACATTGCTGAAATATTATCGCAATATGCAATGCTGAACGCAATAGTAATATATTCTTAAAACGTTGGCAACGGCTTTTTTTGGAAGGGGTGTATGAAAATGATTTTTATTTTTTTATATTAAGTGAAAGACATTTTTTATTGAAATTTTGTTTGGTTTAGTTTTAGTTTAGTTGCATTAACGTTCCGTTCTGAAGCAACACGAGGGCTATTTTTTGGGACGAACCTCGTAATTTTGAACGCTGTCAGATGACGAAGACGACACCTGAGCTGGCAACCCCTCTCTAAACTCCCGCACTATACCAGTGGGGGATATTTAGCTCCCTACTAAATTTTGTTTGGATTTAAGAGCACGGAACTGGTGCTAAATTTGAATTTTCTCAAGCGATAACTCGCCAAATATGGATAAGATTTAACATGTTTAAGACCTAAAGGGTTGCAACATCTTAATGGTTGACGAAAAGTGGCCTAAATAGAGCGACGGGACAGTAACATGCTCTTTAAGTCTAACCGAGTTTATTACTTTTAACTTTGACGTTATTACAATGAAAATTTAACTTTAAAAATAAGAAACGAGATTACATTAGCAGCCATTTATTTCTTGGCATTGTATTGGCGATGCAGCAGCTAGATTTTCTTGGCGAAGCAAGCGTACTAAATTCTAAATTTCAAACAAAGCAGTTTTTGTTGTCTGTCCACTGTTCCTTATTATATAATTTGATGCATAAAATTTTTTCATCGCTCTTTTAACTTCATATTATACTTTCTTATTGTGGTTAATCGATTTTTTTCTATCGATCTTCTTTAAAATGCTAATGCTATTAAGAAACACAACCGCTACAAACACTGTTCTATTGTTTTCATGAGCATGTTTCAACTCAGCTAATACACTATTAAATATTGCAATGCTTCCGTTTGTATCTTAAAGGTCAAATTTTGGGTGAGCTCACAGATCTGTAAGTAGGAGATGCATCAGAACAAGAAAGGAAACACAAGTCTCCTAAAAGCCTTGAGAGTTAAATGCGTATCGCAAAATCAGAACTTTCAAATTCCTTTCTCTAGACACTGGAACACTAAATAACCCTACCAAATCATCCAATTGTGAATAAAAATCAAGCTCTCGGGATTAATTTTTATTCCGCAGTCGTTCCGGCAATGCAGAATGTTATTATTCCCAGCAGTTGTTGCATACATAAATATCAAATGCAACTCACTGACTTATTCATCATGAAACCTCCTAATCATGATGCCTAGGAATTTGAAATTTGGTAGATATTTAATAAGAAGCGATATTTAAAAGTTCATTCTCTAATAGAGAAAATCATCCCCGAAAAGCTACGTATTCAAATGCTTAAATATAACTTTATCACCATGATAAATATTAGCAATTTTCCAAACGGAACTAGAAATTGTTAAGTTTAGATTAATTTTTTAAATTATCCTAAGAGAATCGCGGGCGTTGGCTAGGAAGACACTGTCTTCATCCCGAAACTCCCTCTAATCGCATGACTACCTCTTTAATCCAAGCGAATGAAATTATACCTGTAAAGATTTACTATGGTAATAAGCAAAACTTGGGGATTACAGCCTTTGTTGTTTCAAATCCCATAACTCCTCTAATTCAAGTTCAAGTAAAACTAAGGGGCAGAATTTAATCCGCTGTCATTTCCTCTGAGAGTTTGGTCCTTCTCTAACCTAAAGGAAGAACTAGAAATGTAGTTTAACAAGAAATCCTTTAAAGCTACTTGCATTTGATAAGTTTTTTTCTGTTTTGCTTCATATGAATATGCTTTTTGCTTCAAAGAATATGTTTTTTCTTCTTTAACGGGTTGCTTATCATGGTCGAAGCTGCGACTGGAATGCTAGTTACGATATGAAAAGAACTTTTAAAAATGCTGTTTCCTACATATGAACGTGATTAGATAAAAAGCGGCAAACATATTGTGGATCGAAGAAATGCTTCATGTTGTATTTTCTTCTAATATTGTCCATAATGAGTTCATAAATTTATTAAGAGCCAATTTTTAAAGTGAAATATGAATTCGATTATAATTTACACATTTCCGGAAAATCATTCTACTGTATTATTTAAGGGCTAAATATATTAACTACTAGCAGTACCCTCACGACGTTGTCCGTAACATCCTGAATTTCAAAAAAAATCTTAAAAATTTTACAATCTTCAGCTTCAGGTTTAAACTTTGAAGCCACATTGTGCAAATAGCTCCTTGAGATCATAGTTCATTTCTTTCCCGTTTCAGCGAAAGTACACGCAAAATGAATATGTCTTCTGAAACTAAAGACTTCAGCCTTTACATCCACTATCAAAAAGTATTAAAAAAAAATCAAAACCGTGATCTGTCAGCGCGACGACAAACGTTACGATCCACAGAGAAGAAGAATCAGGTGTCTCACTCCCATAGACCCTAATGGCAACTTTTTTAACATTGCACTTCACTTAGACAGTATGCCATCTGTAGCCAACAAAGGAATTAACCAGAATACGTCAACGTGAGAAAAAAAGTAACTTCGTTATTTTATTTATAAAAGTGAAACTAGATGTTAGAAATTTTTGATTAACTTAAATCTACTTTGATATAAGTTAGGAAACATGTAAGCTAAAACCAAAGGGATAATGACGTCAGTTGGTTTCGACGAAATGCACGCAGAAAATAGAACACTGCGACCTTGGTTAAGAAGAATCAAGGAGGGAAAAAATGGAGCGAAAATATTTTAACACTCCAGAAAAAAATTAATTAATATTCAACCATAAAAGATATTTTAATCGTTATTGTTTTAAATCGGGGAATATCTATCTATTACCTCAAAAAAAATTGAAAAAATAACGTTCTTAGAACGCCAGATGCAGTAAATTTAAATACGAAAACAAAATTTTGTCGGTAAAACTGACTATTTTTTAAACAAATTTCAAAATCCAGTAAATTACGTTTGAAGCTCAAAACAAATTTCATTAGAAAGAAAATTGTTTATTCTATCCAATGGTGCATCGATTGTTTTTCAACTATCATTAGAAAAGATACTACAGCCGTAAACGTGCCAAAAATGACCCAGCACAACACAAAACATTATATAAAAAAAATTTCTAGATTGAATTTTAAAATTCCGGCTTCGAGGTGCATTCAGTGACCATTACGGATACCTGTGTACCAAATTTAATGGCTGTAAGTGCGATAGAGAGATTCGTCTGGACATCGCGGACACACACACACACGTACACAAACATTGCATTTTATAAGTATAGACTAACCGTCCTTGGCAACCAGCTGATTCGTCAAGAACATTGGCCATGTTTAATTTCTATCGAATCTCCTATGCATAGCTTGATATTCATGGTTCTTTCAACAAAGAAGTTGATTTCAAACTGAGATAGAAATCTAAGCAGAGTAACTTTATAGCTGTTCAGTTTATTGTGTACATGAACCTCCCTGAAGGAGTTAAGTCACATGACGTCACAGTTGCATGAAAAACAGAGCTGTCCGCGTCATCTAACAGCATATTGTTTTACACTATGCTGTAACTTCACTTTTTTTATCCTCATGCAAATGAGCAGTTGATTCCAGCATGAAATTGGCATGCGCAGTTACTTGTAATATGTGAGCACATTCAACAGATTTTAGCTAGATTGAATCTTGCTCATAAAAAAATTACTAATATAATAGCCCAGATCTGTCTCTCACTGATCCGGTAACGCTCTGACGTCACCAATAAAATTCGCTCTACAGCACTGCGAGACGTTAAACAGCATTATTTCATTGTTAGAACAGCTAAATTTCAGCAATTTTAAATTTAAAAAAGTAATAGCTCTAAAATAGTGAAATAAAATTTGCTATCGATTGGTATAAAATTTATCTCGTTATGATCAATAGTTCCCGAGAAATTTTAAATTATATTAATCGTATATTTCAAATTAATTTCTGTTTTTTAATAGAAAGTAGTAAATAACGTCAGTGATATATCATGCGCGTGATATACACAGTTTGGACGCCACGATGCATCTGATTATTTAGTGCAATCGTGATGATATAATTTGATAATATTTTTTGGCAACATTTGACAAGCAGAGAAGTGCTTTGCTTTGATTAGAATTTCGAATAAGAATTCCTTTGAAATTTTAACTTACGTTTGATAAGCTGAGAACTTCATGGTTATTGAATTATTATGTACATATTTTGTATATATTTTTACTATAATTTAATACTTTACAATCATGAATTAGTTTATTATATTTTTTACGACGAATACCGACGAAGAACCCATCGCAAAAAGACGGTGGATGACAAAGGAAAGGAAAGCAAGATGGTTAGCGAGGCAAAGCCAGGAATCGCTGGAGAGGATCCGTGCAGTAGATGCAGCCGCTTATAGAAGACTCATCGACCGAAACTCACCACAGAGGAGCGTATATATAGGAGGCCAGGGCCTGCTTGCAAGTGAAACAAATTTAATGTAATAAGTAGTTATTATTCGGTTGGCGTTTGCTCGGAAAAAATTTCCTTACTTTTAACTTCCAAAAACAAATATAGATGGCACCAGGAGTACCGCGAATTTAAAATATGGGCGTATAATGAAGGCGTGCCTTTCTTTGAACTATATCATACCAAGGATAATTTCACTAAATAACGTTTTTTATTCGCAAAATGTGTCTATGCATATACAACTTTGGCGCCAAATTTGGCAAGAAAACTAAGTTGGCAATAGTGAAGAGTCGAAATCTCGAATAGGTTCGAAGATTCTGGATTATTACAGAAGGTCGCTAAGCCCGCCAACTGATCCTATATTAGCGGGCGACCGGCAATAGGAGTTAGTTCATTCTTATGCGGTTAGTTCGTGTGCTTTGCTTGTTTTGTTTTCTCTGCTTGTCTGTCAAGTTTTTTATCTGTAGCTCTGTTGATTGAGTTAGTGAGCTTTTTGAATAGCTGTGTATCTGCGATCATCTGCATTTTGCTGTTCTGGAATCTTAATGTGTTATTAAGTCAACTGCATTCATAATGAAGAGACAAGCTTCTATTCAAAACTTTTTTGCAAAAAAAACAGAGTGCAAATAGGCCTGTTAGTGACAGTGTTGAAGTTGACTGTGCCAGTAACAATGTTTCTTCTGGTGTCGCAAATCGAGTACCGTTAATCCAGCCCCAGTTGTGGAGGACTTCAACCAAGTAAGAAAAAATATCTATGATATTGTGGAAACTATTGTCAAAGCAATTCCGTTCGTTCGTTAACAAATGAAGAAAAAATTTCGCTAATAGAAAATGTTTGGAAACCTCAACCTGTATACAAATTTCCTTCTACTTTTAGTAGTTCTAGTTCAAACCACTCTAGATCTTTTCAAATGAAATGGCTAGAAGAATTCGAGTGGTTAGCTTATTCTGAAGAAAAATCCGGATCTTTTTGTAAATATTGCGTAATATTTTCGCAATCCAAAAATGTAGGAAAAGGAGATCACCAAGTAACAGGGGCATTAGTAACATAGGCTTTTAGTACTTTGAAAAAAGCCAAGGAAATGTTTCGTAAACATGAAAATTGCACATATCATAAAAAAAATCAGTCTTGATTGCTGAAAACACAAAATCCATTGTTACAAAAAAACTGAGAGTATTATTAATCAAGTCAATGCTCAAAGAAGATTGGATATTGAAAAAAACAGAAAAAGACTGATCCCTATAATACAAACTATAAGATTTTGCGGAAGGCAGCAAATAGCAGTAAGAGGCCATCGTGACGGTGGACGTATAGGCCTAGAAGAGCCAGAAAAAAATGACGGAAATTTTCGATCACTACTGAGATACAGAGCTAACTGTGGAGATAATGATCTTAAAGAGCAATTAATGAACAGTGGTGGGAGGAGCATGTACACAAGTTCTTTTATTCAAAACGAGATCATTAACACGTTTTGTCATTTAATACAATCTCAAATTGTGAGAAATGTCAGGAAGTCTATTTTTTATTCCGTCTTGGCAGATGAAACCACTGACATTAGCCAAATAGAACAGTTTTCTCTTTGCGTACGGTATGTTGAAGACCAATCATACAAAATTAGAGAAGATTTCCTAACTTTTGTCCCCGTTTATGACGTTACTGGTGCAGGCTTAGCTAACACAGTGTTAGAGACCTTGTCAATTTTAGGGCTAGACTTAAAGAAAATGTGAGGTCAAGGATACGATGGTGCTGCCACGATGAGAGGGCAATTCAGAGGGGTACAAGCTTCTATCAAAGAAAAACTACCACTAGCCTTGCATACACATTGTTCTTCACGTAGTCTAAATTTGTGTTTATCGGATGCAAGTAACATTCCTTCTATAAGAAATTGTATGGGCGTTATCAAAGAAGTCTGCAGATTCTTTCATATGTCAGCCAAAAGAACTGAAATACTGAAATCAATGATATCTGACTGTTGTCCTGAACAGAAAAAAAAGAAACTTATTTCATTATGTGAAACACGATGGGTTGAAAGGCACGACTCGGTGTTTTTATTTAAAGATATTTTAGAACCAATCCTTCTCTCTCTTTTGAAAATAGAAGAAGAATCAAGCGACTCAGCACCTAAGGCACATGCTCTAAGTAGTTCCATCAGTCAATTTCAATTTCTTGTCAATCTTTTTGTTTTGAGCCGGATGCTGTCAACTACACATAACTTATCTGAGAAGCTTCAAAAAAAAAAAAAAACATAGATCTTTCTGAAGCCATAGCAAATGTTACAAGTGTCTTATATCTGCTCTCGAAACAAAGGGTGAATGCTAATGACAACTTTAAAACCCTGTATGCTCAAGTAAAGGAAATCGCTGCAAAACTCGACATTAAAGAAGAGATTCCAAGAGTTTGTCGCCTTCAAACAGCCCGCAACAACAGAAGAAGAATACTATCGACGAGCTGCTTATGTACCTTACCTTGATGATTTTTGTAATTCACTGAAGGAACGCTTTGAATCTCACAAGGAAACAGTTGCATCTTTACAACACATCCGTCCAGAATTTTGTACCAAAACAGATTTCTATTCATTGGAAGCTGCTTTCAATTTCTACGAAGAAGATTTGTCACATAAAGAGGTCGTGTAAAGTGAGTTTATGTTGTGGGAAGGAAAGTGGAGTCAGGAAAAATTTGAAAATCTTCCCAAAACAGCCATTAGTTCTCTAGAAAAATGTGACAAGACTTTCTTCCCCAACATTTATATTCTCTTGAAACTTGTTAGGCACAGGAAGCGAGTTTGCCAATATCACTTGTTAGTCTCGTAAGGTAGAGACAGGCAGCTTGAGAAACACTAATTATGAAGAGCTGCTGGATAATGAGCTAAAAGAGTCCTGGCTTATTGCATTCAGTGGAATTTCTATGAGATAGAGCTTTTAGAAATGACGAATCGTATAAGTTAAAAGAGACATTTATTAGACGACCACATTTAAGAACATATTTACATATCACATCTTATACGTAAAGCAACAGCTTATATGGCACTGAAGGCTCTCCGAAGAGAGAATGCATTGAGGACCGTACCTCCTTTCTTTCTCTCTCTCTCTCCTTTCTTTCTCTCTCTCCTCTCTTTCTTAAATGACATAGTAGAGACAAGTATATATACTCTGTTAATAATCAGATCTACATATCAGCTGCGGGAATCAGATAGACAACGTCATACGATTCCGATTAAATAGCTGCTAAATATGGATGTCAAGTGAAGTGATTAGTTTAAAGAAATGACGTGAAAATCTTAAAGAAAGAATGCTTCGAATCTTAGAGTAAAGGTACGAGAGACAATTTAGAAAATTTCCTAACAATGGCCCGCCTCTCGCGTACCTCTAAAAAAGCTTTAAATATTTCATTCACTTCACATGACATTAAGAAAAATTTATATTTACAAAATTTATAACAAGTTTCACATGTATACAAACATTAGAAAATTTTACAAAAATATTTCAATTATACACATGCAGGCTGTCTGGAGTCGAGGGGGACCTATAGGAGCTTCCATTATCATAAAAAGGGGTTTACAAAATTTAAATAACATCTCCCGTGACAAAGACGATGATGCATCCCTCCAACGAGTCGAACGGAACTTTCGAGTACTCTGGCAGTTTACAATTGCACCTCCTCCGAGACGGTATTAGAGGCCGCTCGTACCCTTTGGCAACACTCACTCGATGAAGAGCTGACATCCTCGTGGGCATTTAAATTCCTCGAGACCAGACAGGCGGCATCACATGCAAATAGAAAAAACACTTAGAAAGATACATTCATAATGAAAATCATGCCATTGAAGCATTTACAATTTTATGAAAAAAATTTGCCAGTACGCACCTGGACTTATATATTTTAACACAAAAAGTCTTTTAAAAATTTAGACAAATTACTTTTAGGTAAAGGTTTTGTGAAGAGGTCTGCAAAATTTAATTTGGTATTGATATACTTTAGGATGAAAAGTTTTTCAAATACTAAATTTCTGATAAAATGGTATTTAACATCAATGTGTTTAGTACGACAATTTTCTACTGGTGATTTAGAAAAGTCGATCGCCGCTTGATTATCACAAAAGAGATAACTAGTTACATTAGTTTTTATTACATTGAGATTCTCAAATTCTTTAAAAATTCGGATGATCCACACGAGTTCTTTTGCGGATTCGCATAATGATACATATTCACTTTCCATTGTGGATCAACTAACACATTTCTGCTTAAAGGTTTTCCATATAATGGGTGAATTATCAATGAAAAGAATCAGACCTCCAATTGAAATTCGATTATCTCTACTTGCTGCAAAATCAGCGTCGCTATAACAATTGATGTTTAAATTGTTTGTTTCGGACAACTTCAATTTATAATTTTTAGTTTGAGCTACATATCCAAGTAATTGAAGTAGTATATTCCAATGCAATAATCCTGGATTACTTTGGAATTGAGACAAAATATTAACTGCATAGCAAATATCAGGTCTTGTCCTTTCCGATATAAAGGATAAACATCCCCAAAAATTTCTATACGGGAATTTAGACATTTCCGAAATTTCAACTTCTGTACTTGGACATTGTGTTTTAGAAAGAACTATACCAACTGCAATAGGTAATGAAGTAACAGGATAGTTAAAACACTAATATTTCTCGCATACTTTGTGGATATATTCCGACTGATGAATAAAAAGTTCATTTCCCATTTCTTCAAATTCTACACCGAGCAATTTACGGGTTTCGTCTAAAACTTTAAGATCAAAATGGGTACTTAAACATTTTATAACATCTTTAATTAAAGTGTCAGTTTTAGCAAATAGAACTATATCGTCCACATAAAGTAGCAGAACAACATTATCCTGATATACATATACGCAATTTGTTGATTCTAATTTCTTAAAACTTAAATTTTCCAGTACAGAGTGAATTTCATAAAACCATTCTCTCCCAGACTGATGTAAACCATATAAAGCTTTATTTAAATGACATACGTGGTCAGGCATATTTGGATCGACAAATCCCTGTGGTTGTGACATGAAAATAGTTTCCTGTAGTGAAGCGTATAAATAGGCACATTTTATATCAAGTTGGGAATGTCGCCATTTTTGCTTACAAACTAATACAGAGAAACACATTCTAATAATTGAAAAATTTACCACAGGATTAAAAATTTCGTCATAATGAATTCCTTGAATTTGTCCAAAACCCTGTGCCACTAATCTAGCCTTATATCTCACTATTACACCCTTTTCATCTTGTTTTAATGTATAAACCCATCGACAATCTATAACTTTGCCATTTGCAGGTTTCGTAACAAGATCCCATACTTTACGCTCTTTTATGACTTGAATTTCTTCCTTCATTGCATCATGTCGTTTATCAGCCTGAGGGGTTCTTAAAGCTGCATTAAAATTACTTGGAATTTGAACCTCTAGTCAATCCGATTGGTTTGCTTCCTCCATAGTTACTATTCCGGAATATTTATCTTTACCAGAAAAATTAAATAGAGCTTTGTCATACTCCAAATTACGAGTCTTACAATATTCTTCGATATCTTTATAACAATGAAAACGATCTTTCGAACCTTGAATATAATAATAAATGTCAGTTCTAGACCTATCTTTGCGTGGAACAGCTTTCCTTTCCCAAATAACTTTCTCGGAAGTTTTACTGTTATTAGATGCTCCCTCCTGTTCAGAACTTTGTGATTTTTGGATTCTAGGGATACTCAAATGTTCAGATTCTTCCTCGGTTTCAGTATCGAATTCAGAATTCGATGAAACGTTGATAGTTCTCTTATTAGGGTCCAGTACAGCTCCACTGCTATTTGGTTCTAACATATTATCTTCATCAAAAGACACATTTATAGTTTCGACAATTTTTCTTTCATTAGGTAACCAGATGCGATATCCTCGGGTTTTTAGAGCATAACCAACCATTATCCCCTTTTTAGCCCTCATATCAAACTTTTTTCTTAATTGTTTAGGTACACCTGATTAAGCATTGCTTCCAAAAGCTTTAAGATGCTTAACAGATGGTTTATGAGCACTGTAAAGTTCAAAGGGGGTTAAACTTTGGTTACCATGACAAACTCTATTCCAAACATAAGTATGGCATAACAATGCTTCAGCCCAAAAACCTTTACTTAATCCACTAGAGTTGAGCATTACTTTAATTGCATCTACTGCCGTGTAGTTATAACGCTCGGCCATTCCATTTTGTTGTGGTGAGTAAACATTTGTTCTCTCAGCTTTAATACCTAAATCATCTAAATATGATTGAAATTCAGCATGGCAGAACTCAAGGCCGTTATCTGTTCTTACATTTATGACTTTGGAATTTAAAAATCGTTCAGCCCTTTTCTGGTAATTTGAGAAATGTTTAAAAACTTCGGTTCTCTTTGATAGGGTAGGTAGTTACTTTACGGGAAAAATCGTCTATAATACTTAGAAAATAACGATGACCACCAATTACCACATCAGGAAAGGGACCACACAAATCCATGTGTAAAAGTTCAAGTGGTTTACTCGATCGTATTTTGCCTATCGGCTTAAACGATTTACATCGAGATTTAGCAAGTTTACAGGGTTCACATTTGAAATCCGAGTGCTTTAACTCTGGTAATCCTTTTACACATTTGTTTTTGCTGGTTTGTATGATATACCTTTCATTAATATGACACATTCTATTGTGCCACGTACGCAAGTTATTTACATTGAAAGTAGAAAAGTTTTGAATTTTGGATTTAATCTTATTTACACTTTCAAATCGCGAGTTTCCCTTTACATTTTTACCATTAGAATTGCGATTTACTTCAATCCTGGTATTCACACAAAATAGACCATTTAACTTTTTGGCTGTAAATAATTTGTGGCCATCTTTAGAATAAACATTAATTTGACTCTTCTTACATGAAAAAGTTGATCCTGCCTGATCAATCAGTGAACCAGAAATTAGATTTCGCCTTAATCTAGGTGAATACAATACATTTAAAAGATCCACAGTTTCTAACTCACCATTGTTTTCGAAAATCATCCTTACGGTTCCAATTCCTTTTATGTCGCAGCGTACTCCACCAACAGCTACAGACATTGTCAAATTCTTTACTGGTCTGAAGTTCCGGAGAAGATTCTTGTTACTGCAGAAATGGGAGGTGGCTGCTGTATCTAAAATCCAAGAATCTCTTTCATAATCATGACTTAAATTAGATTCAGCTATGAAGGTGTTTGGAGACTTCATAACTTTAGGGCCGTATTCATCAAACTTGATTGTTCCAGGATTAAAACTCGAATCAGCAAATCCGAGAATCAACGCTAACACTGGATCAAACTCCTTCGGTATTCTCCATCTACGGATTACGTGATCCATGGCTTAACCGGAAGAAAAATGTAAGCCAAGTTTTGATTGGACAATGAAAGAACTTCGCCGAAGTTGTTCGTTCCGCTTCAATCAATGGATGACAGAGACATAATATAAACATTATCTCGTGTGTTTTGATCAACTAACGCCGTATTTTGATTCTGTCGTTTTATTCTTGTTGTTGCAATAATTATGGATCGTAAAAGGGAGAATTTTACAGAAATTAAGGCCGAGGCTTTTCACCTCTCCTTAGATAAATTCAAATAGGGAATTGAAAATTAAAAAAAACAGATGCAACAACTAATAAAGACAAGACAAGCGCCTGATTGGAATTAACTGCCATGTTCAACAGTTTTCCCGGAGTACCAAAAAGAAATGAGAAACAATTGATTATGTACTATAAAAATCTGAAAAGGAAGGGCAATAAAAAATCAATCCAATAGGAGATTTCAGATTTTCAAGACTGGATTCGCCTGTATCTTTATTTAACCTTCCAGCGGGCGCGCGTATGCAAGAGATACTTAAATTGAGCATCGTATTAGATGTTTATATCGTTCTTTTATAAATTTAAGTGCAAATTTTATTTATAAAATCTTTGTTTACTATTAAGCAAATAAATACAAATAACATAAATAAAAGTTGCATTTATTTTTGTAAAACAACACGATATATATATGTAATAAGATGCACGATATGTCGTAAAATTTGTGCACGCGCGCCCGCTGGAAGGGTAAACGATAATGGAAAGGCTACATTGTTCATACAGTCCAAATCATTCGCTCTATCTGGATGCACAGATCTTTTCCTTCTTTCGATTATTTCTAAACTTTCAATATAGTCTAAATATAACAATCCGTCGTTTGCCATGTTTGTTTTGATAGAAGGTAGAAGAGAAATGCCCATGCGTAAAACGAAAATCCGCGGATTATCACTGTTAATCCTCCGATTTCTGAGGATCAAAAACAGGGTGTTAAAATAGCCGGTGATCTCGGGACTTTCGTTGGAGAATACGGATTTTCATATAATTAAGGGATTAACATTAATTCGAGGTTTAATCCGAGTGTTAAAGAGATGGTGAATAAGGGCCTTAGTATTCTTTCTTGTAGGCTGGATATTCTTCTTATAGGATGACGGTTTGGATTTGCTTCTTGGGGTTTTAGAAATGTTTCTTTCAATAGACTGGAAGGCACAAGTTTCGTTTTGATCCTTAATGGATTGCTTCAACCTGGATTCTTCTGCAATGAGTTCTTGAAGAATCTTGTCAAACTTGAACTCGTTGTCGTCCCACCTATAGATATATTGAACAATACCGTTGAATTCAGGCGGAAGGAAGCGAATTAGTTGAAACGCTTGATACCATTCACTTATCGGTTTACCAGCATCTTTTAGTTGGTCAACTATGCTTCGGATCCGAGCTGCATAAACTCCTATTTCCTCCTGTGGATTGATTCTACACGAGAAGAAGTCGTCGGTTAATCCTTTTACACGTGCACGGGAATTCGGTCTGAAATGTTCTTCTAGATGTTTCCAGGCTGCTACGGGATCTTCAATGTCATCAATAACACATCTATAGGCCTTTGATACGTTCAAATATATCGTACTGTAGGCTTTGTCCTTCCTAGAGTTGAAATCCCTCAATTCTTTGTAATTTTCATCTTCCGGTTTTGTTTCAGTTCCCGTTACTATACGCCAGCAATTTCTCTCCATTAATAGCACTTTCATATCAGTGCGCCAGGACGAGTAGTTGTCGGCTTCCAAATGTTCGATAGAACACTCCATCTTAAAAAAGGAACACCGGCCCGCCGTCTAAAAGTCCTCTAGTTGTTGACTTCAATACATGTCTCTTTGCTCCATCTTCATAGACATATCTGGGTGGCCCATAACCTTTTATTAGGCACAGGAAGCGAGTTTGCCAATATCACTTGTTAGTCTCGTAAGGTAGAGACAGGTAGCTTGAGGAACACTAGTTATGAAGAGCTGCTGGATAATGAGCTAAAAGAGTCCTGGCTTATTGCATGCAGTGGAATTTCTATGAGATAGAGCTTTTAGAAATGACGAATCGTATAAGTTAAAAGAGACATTTATTAGACGACCACATTTAAGAACATATTTACATATCACATCTTATACGTAAAGCAACAGCTTATATGGCACTGAAGGCTCTCCGAAGAGAGAATGCATTGAGGACCGTACCTCCTTTCTTTCTCTCTCTCTCTCTCTCTCCTTTCTTTCTCTCTCTCCTCTCTTTCTTAAATGACATAGTAGAGACAAGTATATATACTCTGTTAATAATCAGATTTACATGTCAGCTGCGGGAATCGGATAGACAACGTCATACGATTCCGATTAAATAGCTGCTAAATATGGATGTCAAGTGAAGTGATTAGTTTAAAGAAATGACGTGAAAATCTTAAAGAAAGAATGCTTCGAATCTTAGAGTAAAGGTACGAGAGACAATTTAGAAAATTTCCTAACAGTAGCAGTTCTGCCTGTTTCTGTTGCAACCGTGGAAAGAAGCTTCTCAAGTTTAAGAAGATTGAAGACTTACTTAAGAAATACCACATAGGAAAGTAGGTTTAATGGACTAGCATTACTTTCGATCCATAGAGACATTAAAATAAGAGATGAAGAAGTTCCTGATAAGTTTGCTAGTGTACCAAGAAATCTGGACTTCGTTTTGTAAACTTTACATAAAAAGGCAAACTTTTTTTTTTATGTATTCACTTTATGACACCGTATTTATAGCTCAATAATAATAAACCAACATTCTTTTCCGTTGTATAAAATTTACTTTTGTTGGGACCAGAGCAAAAAAAAAAAAAATCTTTATTAAAGAGTTAAAAAAAAGTAGCAGTAGTTAGTAGTAGTAGTTAGTAAATAAAAAAGTAAGGGGAGCGAAGAAAATAATATTAACGCGAATACAATTAAATGTTCACTACGCGCGTGTTATAAAACAACGCGCTATCATATAATAAAGCATTATTTCAGTTCACTTATAAAAATAAACTGAAAACATAAAAAAATAATAATAACTAGATTGTTTAGTCCCAACACTTTGTTTGAAACCCCTTGAAAACTATCCTTAATCATGGAATGATAGTTTACTTTAAAAAAACAAAATAAAAAACAAGCGCAAATAACTGTAAGCTTGGTCATATTGGGGCCCCCCCCCGCCAAAAAAAATTATAACCTATATTCGCCACTGCTCCATCACAAGCTGTCATAAAACATATTTTTATTTTATTTGTTTTCAATCAATGTTAAACATTTCTCTCGCATATATATCTGTTTAAACACGTCAAATTTGACGGGAAATCTCTCGAATGAAGAGGCAATTTGCACCTGTCATACCATGACGGTTGATTTTCTAGTTATATTATATTCATTCAACATACCAAATATATTTCCTAATGTACTTAATGTCTTAAAGGGGTTCGTTTGGATTCTGAAAGAACTTTAATAAAATAAGAATGCAAAAATTCATGGCGAGAATATGAAAATAAAAACAGAATTTTCATTCCTTAGCTTTTAATAGTGGAAGAAAAACACGCAATTAAAATGTTTGCAGAAATAAGGAAAACGGTTCGAATTTCATTATAGCATCTTATGAATAAGAATATTTTTAAAAATTTACAAAATTAGGAGAAAATAATTGTACGACAACTATATAAGTATCACTGATCTTTTTACATTTTAAGATTGTGTAAAAATCATTTTAATGCAATTAAAATTTCAAAAAAATCGCTCTGAGGTTCACTTTCCTACCATCCAAAGGATGTTTTCCCCAAATTCGGTAGCCCTAGGTCCAGCGGTCTGTCTTGTAGAGTGCCAACAAACAGATACACAGACATTCGCTTTTATTAGTAGTAGAGATGTAATTCGAAAGTATTTGAAAATGCCCAAAACGCTTGTATACACCTAAACCTTTCATAACTCTACGCTGTTTCTGTTCCAGGAGTGGCGTTAGAATCCGTCCGACGCGGGGGAAGCACGATCTGCAGGAGAGGGCGTAATGATGACCCCTCAAATTTTCTCCAGATCTTTATTTATCTGCTAGTTGAATAGCCAGTTGCTTGAATGGGGTACAGAAATTTGTCCCGCCGGGGGGGGGGGAAGAGCATCCCCGACAGGGTGGTCGTTCCCCCTTCCTGAACTCCCATTGGCGCCACCCCTGTTCTGTTCAGGAAAAATATCTTGCATAAAGCTGATCTCAAACTACGTCAAACTAATTTGCAGAAGAATTTAACAGCTTACAGAATTGAGTGAAAGTCACATTTACATAAAACTTTTATAAGTATAGATAATTTTTACTTTCTGAAAAATCGAGTTAATTAAAAATCTCGTTTCTTTCATTTAATTTTTCATATTATTTTGTAAAAAGAAATTATTGGTTAAAGTACGTAGTTTTAAACAAAATAACGGAAGCTCTGGAATATCAAAATATGTACTCTTCAATTTTTAAAACGATTTGCATCATGATATTGAATAAATTAAACACTCTCTATTTTGATGTAAATCTACCTTTTTCGAGATAAGGTCTTAAAGAAAATTAGAGATACGACATGCAAGATACAGAAACTAAATAATATTTTCAGACATTATTTTTTATGGACAAAAATTTAATCTAGGCACATTCCTATTTGATGAGGCGTATATTAATCTATATATATATATGACGCTAAGGCGGAAAAGGACGTGGCGGAAAAAGGGGGTTAATTTATCTTTTGTCGATGGCAACGTCTGTTACCAAACAAAACCGGAAGCCTCCGCCATGTTAGGTATAATTCATAGGAATAGCCTGTTATTATATTCGTTGTGATGTAAAATAACTTTATCTCGCAAAAAATGAGTTTAAGACGTAGAGTACAATATAATAAAACTTTGGATGAAATGATTCAAAAGAGATCAGTTAGAAATGAAGGAGATGGCTTATGAGAGCCAGAGAACGTTCAGGTTAAAGTCAAAATAGTTTAAGTCAGCGATTTGGGTTTTTCTGAAAAAAGAAAAGGCTTGAAGCAAAAACTTGCAAATAAATTTTATCAAACCTTCCCCACAATCTAAAATTCAGCAATGTTTAAAATTCCACATTACGATATAAATGACAGTTGAAATAAGAAAAACCCCTATTTCACCTTCCAGCAGTGGGTTCCGATAGTACAGTTGTCATCATTACGCATGCAGTGCAATGTTCCGGGGTTCGGTTCATGAGTGACAAGCTTTTTCTCTGAGTGTTTTGACTCGCCATTATTACCGTCTTCTGCCTCCCATAATTATCTCCTCTTTTTAGTATGACCTTAATCGATTTATTTTTAATCCTTGAAAATTAAAAACTTCCAAAAAATCTTTACACATTTTTCTTACATATTTCTAAACGCTTTTCCCCTCCATCCTCTTTGCCGCTTGAGGATAGTTTAGGTTTCAGATAATGTTTTCCTAAAACTTATGGGAAAATAATTTTTTTACTTGATATTATTCCTTTTTCCAAACATGGTATATTATCCGATAAATTTAAAATAACTCCTAATGTAAATTCCTTCTCTCCAATTTACAAGTGTTCTAAATTAAGCAAAGAATAAAAACTGTTTTTAAAAACACTGTTTCATTAGTGAACTAAAAAGTAATTTTTTATTTTAATTATTTTCTACATTTTAGTTTTTAATTTAGAATTCATTATTATAAATATAAATTTTTTAACAATTTCTTCTTAAATTCATAAGCAGATGGCGTCACTGGCATAAAATAAGTTAATCAGTTAACTGATAATAAAATTCTGAAATAATTAAAATAGTATAGTGTCATCAAGAAGAAACGAATGTGCAAGTTAACAGAATGGAAAATACCTGTAAATAACATTTTATCCGTTACTACTGTACCTGCAATTAACGTTTCATCTGACCGTGCAGTACATACAAATAACGTTTTATTCAAACGCACAATACCTGCAAATAACGTTCTATTCGATCGCACAGTGCCTACAAATAACGTTTTATTCAAAAGCATCGTACCTGCATATAAGGTAGGCTAAGGTTCAGAGCCAAAAAAATTTATTTCTTCTTGATTAAGGTGAAAGAAATAAAGGAAATCAGCTTAAGATTTTTATTTATTCATAATGTCTTTTTTTATGTTCAAAGTGCTAAGATGTCACACCACAATCTCTTTATTAATAATATTGAATCTAATTTGTTTTTAGAATTAATTTTTAGAATAATTATGTTTGTTTTAATTTTGAAACTCTTATATATTTGTTTATTTATGCACTTTAATAATTTTTTTGAAAGTTTTATTTGAAGAAAAATATCTTTTTTGAGGCTAAAAAATTTTATTATGTGCTGATTTAAGTCAAAGCATCAGAAGCGAAATAAAGCTTGATTCATATATATGTAATAATCTGACTTAATTTTACTTTAAATTCTAATATTATATATTTTAAAATCTTATTACAATATTAATGTATTCCACAATCACTTTTCTTAAACTACAGTTTCGTTTTATTTCCCGCGCTGAAGGTATATTAAATCTCTCGTTTGGCATATTTATTACTAAAAGAATATTTTAATCGCATCCACGCGCACACATAAATCACGAATTCGGCGTCCTTTTGGGGCCAGACTTTTCCCTAAAACATTTACGTAATTTAGTAAAAATAGCTAATATTCCCTTCACTTTGATCACGTGTTTATATGTTAAATCCATATCTGAGAAAATGCAAGGATTTTTCTGTTCGCTTTTGACTTGAAACTTTCATACGATATGGACGTATATTGCGCCATTCTCATAATATGTTGAATAATGAATAATAAATAAAAATTGGCTAATAACTCAGCCTATTCCTTATTTAACGACTACAACAAAGAAAAAATTTTGTATATTGTTACAAAGCTATAAAGTCGTTTCCCTGAGATGCTAAACTTGGCGACAAATTTGGCGACTTGGCGGCAAAAGGAATTTTCTAGAAGGACCTCGAACTTTCAACCTATTTCTACTGGTTTCATGAACTTTCTAGAGATTACGTCACTTCCTGTTGAAAAGTATGAAGGCAAGCTCTCAAGCCAAGAAGAGTCAGTTGGAATTTGATCAGCAAGCAAGCTGGTGAGCTAACATGAAACCTTTGAGCGCTGTGTTGAGATTTATTGGTAGTCTCTGTTGTGAATTTTTACTAATGCTGTGCTAATACTTGTGCTACGTTCCTTTGCTTGGAATATTTGTAAAATAAAGAGCTTTATTTTTTTAAAACCTGCTTATTGGATTGCATTCACGTATACCCACAAGTCGATTTTGTCACAATATATATATATATATATATATATATATATATATATATATCAATACAAAACAAAACTACAGTCCCAGATCAACACACACGAAATGAATACTCCATGCATTGGAGAGCGATTTTTCCGCCAATCTATCGTCTTAAAAACAACACAGCTTAATTTTCTCCTGATGACGAATCCTTTTCCCATTTACTTTTTAGGTACACAATGATGTAAAGAAATACGTCAATTATCTTGCAACAGAAGTAATTTGAAATTCTTTGTCGAAATATTTAACTCATTTCCACAAATCTAAAGATGTTCTTGAATGGTAAAATGCGAATAAATTTTAATGTAACCTTTTTCTCGAAAAATAATCGATACTTTTTTAAAAAGTAATTTCTAAATAAAAAAATTGGCATTAACATTTTGTCGTTACCTATAATATAAAGTAGAAAATACATGTGTCTGTCTGTCACGAGCAGTGGTGTTTCCGCAAAATAAGCAGTGCCTCGACGCTCTAAAAGCAGTGCCGGAACGCTCTAACCTGGGTGACAAAAATCGCACTGCTTTAAAGATGTGTACGCAATTTTTTCTTATTTATTTCTCGTAAAAAAAAAAGCAGTGCCAGAACGGCGTCTCGGCTCCACTACACCTCTGGTCACAAGAACTCCTCTTTAACAGGGGACAGTTGCGACATGAAATTTGCACACGCCATTATAGGAGTGCATTTCTAGATCAAATGTGCTATTTCCAACTTTTAAAATTAATTAATTCTTGTTATTTAATTGAAAAACAGAAAGTAAGCCAATTTTCGGCGTTTTTGCTCAGATTTTATTCATTTTGGAATAATTATCGCACGAAACTTATTTATATACCGTCTTAAAGAGCGAAAAAATATTTTTTTAATGATATCAATTTAATTGCAGCACGATTTTTTCATTTAAAAAATATTTAAAAATTCATTTAAAACAATGCTTTCTATTATTGTAATTAAATTCAAACCAATTCATTGCTTCTTTAAATCTTTTATTTACGTGTTTTTACCACGTGCTAAAGTTATGAAAAAAAATGCTTTCATTGGACATTAACTCCAAGGGAAAATTTTTACTTCCTCTTTTATTTGGTAGCATGCACACCTTTTAATATGTTTGCACAGTAATCCAATGACGTTAGTTTAATTGCTGTTCTATGTGTTGTTGCATTTAATTTCACCCAATTTTTAAATAATCTTATATATAATCAATGTGCAGTCTTTCAATGTTACTGTATCCGTTTCCTACCGAGAGTGGAGGAGCTAAGAGGAAAAAGCGGTGTTTTTCAGGTCTGGCCCATAAACACCAAAAAGAAGAGAATGGTATTTTGGGTCAAGGAAATAAAAACCATAGTATGAAGGAACTTCTGTTGTCGCCGTAGCAATGATGGAGAGGAAAAAATGGAATCCCAAGGGTTGATAGACTCATGCCATTTGTTCAAAGTAAAGAGACAAAAGAAAAAGAAGAAAGGGGGATACTCAAGAGGGCGAACGAAATCAACGAAAAACGCTGCAGCGGAAAAACTGTTTTATTAAATTTGTAAGTAATTAGACTTCGAAAATATTTTATCCCGAGGAACGGCGGGCATATCAGCTAGTGTGGTACAAAAAAAATGTTCCGAAAATTTATTTTATTAATATGTAGTAAGGTTGTAATGGAATCAACATCAAGAAATATCACAAACAGGAAATGACTTACCGAAATGAACAATGCCTCTTCTGAAGTAGATGATCTTGGATATATATGTGCTACTTTATGTCCTTCGTTTCGAAATGTAACTTACTGATTACGATTATCCACTTTTAAAAACGAAATGAATTACTGTGCTGTTAACAAATGATGAACAGAACGTATCTATACTTATAAAAGGCAATGTGTATGTGTGCGATGTCCAGACGAATCTATCGCACTTACAGCCTTCAAATTTGGCACATAGGTAGTCTTAATGGTGACTCAATGCACCTCGAAGAAGGAATTTTAAAATTTAATTTAGAAAATTTTTTATTTAATGTTTTGTGTTGTTTTGGGTGATTTTTGAAACATTTTTGTCCACAATATCGTTTCTGATAATAATTCGAAAAAAATTGATACATCAGCGGATAGGGCAAACAATTTTCTTTCTAATGAAATTTGTTTTGAGCTTCAAACATAAGTTACTGAATTTTGAGAAATTTTTGAATAATAGTCACTTATGTATAATAGTTATGAATAATAGTCAGTATGTTTTTAACTTTCAATTCTTATTTTCTTGCATCCGACGTTCTAATAACTCTATCATTTTCAATTTTTTTGAGGTATAAACCGGAATGTTTGTCCCTGTTTTAGAACAAGAACGGTTAAATTATCTTTTTTCTCCGATTTTCTATGACTTATTTATTGATCAGTTGAAACATTTTCTCTCGCAGATCCGAATAGAGCTTTCGATCCAAGGTTATTTTCAGTTCCCAGCATGCATTTCTACAACCCGATTCGATGGCACCTTCCTTGCGGCAGGTGACGTCATAAACTTTCGCGTTCTGCGAGGAGATGATTTATTTACTCAATGTTCGATTATTATTTTAAAGCGTGTCTTAACTTATTTCTTTGCCTTGCATATTTTGTTTGCGGTGTAATGAATTTCACATTGTATTTTTTAAAAATTGTTTTGGATTAACCCATTAAGAGTCGCATTCTTTTGTTTGCTATCTAATAAGATGACCCCTCCTGTTTTGGAAAGGGGCTGTCATTTTCACTCATCTAAGAAAGCATAGAATTCTTGAAATGGTTATGGATTCTACGTAATTTTTATGTCAAATTATAAAGATAATTAATGTTTAAATTTTAGTTTATAAGCCTAAAAATGAGATAATTCGATGTACGTCAATATGACGGACGCGACCGTTAAGGGGTTAACGTACTTGGTACTGTTTTCCTACAGTTGAAATATCATTGTCGAGAGGAAAAAGAAGCGGGAAAACTCAATAATATATATTTTTCTGTTTTGATTTCATTTTCAAAACTTTCATTTATGCAATTTTATGTGGGCTTTTTTTTAATCTTGTTGAAGTCCTGATTCCACGGGCAATGCCGTGCGCGTACTGCTATCGGTAGCGTCTTAACATGTTTCTTTGTCTCGCATATTTTGCTTGCTGTCTAATAATGATTTGCAAGTTGCAATTTTTTAATATTGTTTTGGATTAACGTACTCTGTACCGTTTTCCTACAGTTGAAATGTCATTATCGCGAAGAAAAATAAGCTGGAAAATCAATAATGTGTATCTTTTGCTTTGATTTTGTTTTCAAAACTTTTTCGTGTCATTGTGGGCTTTTTTTAGGTAGATTCCTTATAGGAACTCTACCTATTGCAATGGTTCTCATGACACGACTTTCGGAAAATTTCTGCAGATCTTCACCGATCATGACCCCTAGAACCCAAAACCACCCTTCGTTAAAAAGTTTATATATATATATATATATAGGTATATATATATATATATGTATAACGCTTTTTCCCATGTTATCTTGTGAACACGATAGCTCGAGTAATTTTGATGTAAATTTAACCAGCTTGGGTTATGTTGTAGGGATAGTGAAAATCTCGGTCGAGTTCGTAGATGGGCTATCCAGCTCAAAGGGGGTGGAAATGGTGGGGGGTGGAAATTTTCATTTTCCCATAATTCCTTTACAAATGAAAATAGAAAGAAAATTCAAATTAGGCGAATTATTGCCTTATCATAACGAACAATTTTTGAATTTAGACTTTTTCGATAGCTACAATTGCTTAGAAGTTATAAGGTGAAAAGTGATTTTTCCCACCCTTCCCCTCCTCTCCCCCTAACTTAAAGTACGTTTTAACCTCAGCATGTTACCCCTTGTTGGAAAGCTCTCGTCATTTGCAGTTTCTTCCACCCTCTTTCATCCTTGTAGCTCCAATACTTATGAGAATAAAGGGCAAAATGTTCTTTTCCTTATTATTATTAGTAGAGAAGTATATGCATAACGCTTTGGCCCGTGTTATTTTGTAAACACGGTAACTAGAGTAATCTTGATTAGATTTTAACTGGCGACGGATATGTTGTAAGGACGGTGAAAATCTCAGCCGGGTTCACAGATGGGCTAACCAGCTTAAAGGGGGTGGAAATGTTGGGGGACTGAAAATTTCATATTCCCATAATTCCCTTACGATTCAAGATAGAAAGAAAATTCAAATCAGGCGAATTATTGCCTTATCACAACAAACAACTTTTGTACTGAAACTTTTTTGATAGCCACAATTTCTTAGAAGTTATGAGCTAAAAAGCCATTTTCAATCCCTTCCCCAACTTATCATTTCCCCTAGCTCTGATACGACTAAAGATAGAAAAAATTTTTCAATTAAGCGAATTATCACCTTATGATAACGAACAACTTTTATACCAAAAGTTTTTTTGTCTGATAGAATTGCTTATAAGTTATGAGCTGAAAAGCGATATTCAATGGGCACTCCCAACCTCTATCATTTCCCCAGTTCGTTATTGAAGATAAAAAGAAAATTTCAATTAGGGGAATTATCACCATCATCACAAACTACTTTATACTGAAAATTTTTTGACAGCAAGAATTACTTAGAAGTTATGAGTTCAACCGCATTCACTCTACCTCTTTTTATACGGTATAATATATAATTAATTTATGACTCAATTAATTTATAGTTAATATCTTTGTTAAATTTTGTTAATTATAACTGTTAATTGATATACCCGGGCTTGCTCCGGATTAAAATGTTTTCTAGTTTTAATATCTTCAATGAAATGTACTATTGTATAAATATTATAATACACAAATTCCTTTTCTGATCTAAAACACTTTCAATTAAAATGAGAACATCAATTGAACCAGACGATTTTTAAAAACGTCCGTTTTCTTCATACGCTGTTATTTGTTATATAGGTGCTTCAAATTTTGTTAACAATTACTAAAGTCAATGAAAGGTTTTAATGAATATTTTGAAACAATTAAATTAACTATTTAATTATTCATTAATTTAAAGCATGAAAATAAATCAATAGCTGGTCCCGATATAAATTGTTAAATCGTCTACTTTTAAAATTTTCTTTTAGCATTCTTCCTTCTGGAAACAGTTCTTCGTATTATTTTTGATCAACAAGAATATTGTTACGAATTCAGTTTAAAATTAATTTTGAAAAAAATATTAAAATGCGAGAAACAAATTTATGGAAATGAAAGACATCACGGAAAAACGCCTTGCTTAATTTTTAATTAAGTGAAATTTTAAGCATCTTTTAGGCTTTGAAAAGTTGAAGGTGACCTTTCTCTTTTCTTAAATAAAAAGTTTGATTGAAATCAGTCCAGGAGGAGATGGATAGGTTTAGGAGGAGATGTGGAACATACGTACATATCCAAAGTGACTTTTATTTAAATTAATATAATTATTAGATAATTATAAGATAATGATTACTGGTATATAGTATGAGCCATGAAAAAGGCTTTAGTGAAGTTTTGTAAAAATTAATTTTTATCTTTAATTAAGTAAATAATTAATTTCAATTAATCAAATAATTTTAATAGTTAATTTGATAATATGTTTTTGACAGAATACTTTAATTTGACATTTAACTAAACATGGCGGGATCACGATTTGTTTAATAAAATCAATATAAAGTAGCCAAAAACGATAGATATTTAAATAAGAGTTTCCTTTATCCTTTTCACTATTGAAAAATATCTCCTTAACTTTAAAATTGTTTGGGATTTTCTGCCTGAGTATTTGGTTTTAACCGTCGATGGAGATTTAAATTTACTGTTCAGATTGGCTGCATTCATATCCTATGCTTTAAAAACACGTACTAAATTTTCCACACACAATGTTTAATAATTTTATTCTCTTATATGTTAAGAATTTAGTGACTATTATCTCTGTAACCAGGGAGTTCTCTAAACGAGCCCATTCTAGTAGTATTTAAGTGTTTCCATGTCAAATGATTTTACCATATGACAAACTAATGTTCGTACAATTATACTGTAACGTAGATTAAATAAATTAATTTTTAAATCTAGAGTCTTTCTTCATTCGTGCCAAGAGTCAATTTCTTGTTACTGTTTCAGATAAGCTGGCTTAATGTTATCTAGGAGATATTTGCACTGTTGAGATGTTTATTTCTTTATGACTCCTACCTGTTGAATGATTATGTGTTGAGATATAAAAAAATTGACCAATGTACTGACCGATAAATCTATCATAACTTTTTGGAATGAAAAATGGAATGATAAAACCTTGATATAGCAAAAAATTAAATGACATGAAAACAGAATCACAGCGTAAATATTGCAATGTGTAGAAACAATAAAGTCATTGGCTATGTCTGTATTGATCAATATGTAATACTTCATTACTTTTGTAACATTAACGTAAATGAATCTACCTTTGCCTTCAAGCTTGCCGGAAAGGGATTTTTTCATTTTGTTGAAGTCTTGGTTCCACGGGCAACGCCGCGCGCATACTGCTAGTATTAAATAAAAAACATACTGCAAGAAACATGTGTACATGGCTCCAACACAAAACTCTTTCTGACTTAAATTTCAGTTGAAAACACTTGATAAATGTGAGACACGAGCAGAAAGAAAAATAATAATTTGGAATAAGAATTATGAAGAAAGGTTAATAATACAAGAACATAAAACAAAACAAAACTTAAATAAATAAATATATTACCAGATTTGAAGATTGTTCTAGTCTGGCAGAATAATATGAAATAAAGGGAAAATGACGCATAAAAAAAAAGAGAACATTAAAATATTCCTCCACAGTTCGCAGTATCGGGTAATAAATATGTTACAACGCAGTTAAAACCAAGGTTACTTGAAAGTACTTATATGCCTTTTAGAGTCTAATTACTTGTGGGAGGTAACCACATTCTATTTTTTAATGCTTTTGCATAAATATTATCAATGGGCCATATTAAATCATACATGTGTAATTCTGAAATGGAAATACTCGCCTGATCTCAAATATAATTGTAGGGGAGACAACTGTGAGTAAGAAAAAAAATTGTGTGCTGATTTATGTTAGTTGTAGAAAAAAAAAAAACATTCCTGCGAACTAAATCAACCATTCTGTTCTTTAAATCCTTACGATGAAAGTGATATATTTTAATATCTAAAATGCATGAATTTTAATAAGGAAGAAAAAGATTGAGTTTCAATTTTCGTCCGTAATATACAACATTCTTATCTGCCCATAGACATGCTATAATTAAATGGTTGTAATGAAAAAAACACGGATGTAATCTAATTAATTGTAAATTTAAAAAGTGTATTTTCATATAATTTTGACATATTAAGTGGGAAAAATTTCCTTAAAAACTTTAAATATTCATTAAAATGAACAAATAATAATATGGCAGTGCGGTTTGCATTAAAGTATTCTTTGGAAGGACGATTTCTTCAGCAGCAAACAAAAGTACTTCAAAAAGTCACCGATAGAGAAAGTTAACTGAATGCATACTCCAGAATTATATAAATGAGGGTTATTAGTAAAAAAAAAATGCGGAAAGTTGCTTATTTAGAGCACCTAAACATTTTTAATATACCTGCAGCGGTAGAGAAGTAACAATATTACAGAACCATCACAATTTACAGAAACCCGAACAAAACACGATTCTGGACTCGAATGCAGCATATCAAGACAAGTCAAAATCAAGTAAAATTATTTTGAATATTTTTACTGTTGCCTGGTATTATTTGTGCAGTAAGAATATAAAAACTCCATCTAAATTCGTTAAAAGTTCTTGCAACTCATCAAATTGTTAACGATTCCAAACAACACCAGCAATATAGGGTGATGATACCAGATGATAGACATCGAAATTCTTTATACAAACTTTGGCATCAAATTTACACCCTTCTCAAAGAACTTTTTACATTGAAAATAGGTACAAAAGCGACGAATGCACGTGACATGTCCTTACTAGTCATTTTCGTTCCAGAACTAAACATATGAGGAGTTGTAGTCCAGTATCAAAATGTAGGCTGTTATTTACGTTTGGCGTACACAAAAGACTTCTTTAGTGAGAACCTGCGGCACTTTAATTTCTTTGTATTGGAATGGTACGGATATAATTGGAGTGTAATATCAGTTGAACTGTTATCAATTCGGTTATTTGCTTTCCATCCACAATTTGATGGGTTGGATGGGAAAGACCACCACACTACTTCACAACAGAACACAAATCAAATGTCTACTAGTAATCTAATGGGTTCAAGTATGGCTGACGAACATGAATCGGAGAAAGAAGGTTATAGATTCACTGGCGCAGCTGCAACTATTGCCGCCGGGGCGAATTTACAACATTCCACCCTTCCTTTAAAAGTTAAATGAACTTCAAAATAAAAAATACATATTCCAGGGAAAAAAATTTATTTGATAACGCAATTCGTCATTTGACGCCCTCGATGCAAAATCGCGCGCTCATGCACCATCAGTCTTTCTTTCTCATATTGGCAATTTACAGAAAAAAGGCGAAAAATATGAATTAAACACAATATTTATTTTCTTATGTACACAATTATTGAACTAGTGACGCTGCTCTTAGTTATAAAACTGTTTTCATATATGTCTGATTTTGCCGCCGCTTTCCAAGTGCCGCACACTGTGCTATTTTCGTAATCTAGAGAGACAAAAGTAAATTTTCTTACCTTTCTACGCAGGTGAAATTTTTGTTTATTTGCAAAGGGAATAAACCATATTTTCGGGAAGTAAGGTTTAAATTCCAAGAAATCTCGCCGAACAGTAGAAGAAAGGGTCTGACTGGCTGACTACCTGCGCTCTGCCAATAGTTCTAAGCGTTCGTGTCATCCGTCTGAGTTTGCTCGATAAATATGCTGGGTTTCTGTGTGCTAGTAGTGGTTGAGTGTTATTATTTTTTGTAGAAGTATCAAGGTTAGTTTATATAAGATTTTACTCTAATATGTGTTTTAATTGAATCATGAGCATCTATAAGAATTGATCGTAGTTATTTCTGAGCGAGAAAAACGTCGAAGTCAGTTTTAACTTGAGTTTTAGTATATTATATCGTATTATACCAATGCGTAATTGTGTTTTCCTGAAAGAATTACCTGTAACCTATACGAAATAATTGAATTTGCTTGCGAATGTTTGCGAAACTCATATAAGTTTTCCTTCATTACAAATGACTGCTCAAATGTTGCGTCGAAATTTTTTTGACGTTTGGTTTGCTAACGCCAAAGAATCAAGAACAAGTGCTTTGTTCAGTTATACATTATAAAAACTTGGTGCCCCGTTTCTTTCAGAAGACAGTTTAAAAACTTTAAAAGTTATAATCAGAAGAGTTAGCCAAAAATTTGAACAACCAGCGGGAGTGGTCTCCCCTAAACTTTCTCGTATACTTCTCGAAAAAGGTGCTGTTTCAACTCCCCCCGCGTGGATAAAAAAATTCGAACCTATTGTAACCCTGGATCCAATGACTATCAGAAAATATTTAGGCAAAAAATCAAATTCGAAGAGATGCGTTCCGATTAAATGAATACCAATTTCTACTCTTTCTTGGCTCAAGGACAATCCTTCCGCGTGCACAGATTACTACCAAGTACGCATGCGCGTGGAGAATCGGATGAAAAAAAAGCGCCTAGCAGGAGTCAATAAATATCGTGCACAGAAGATTGCGTTCAATACGCTTGCGCGTGGAGATAGAGGACTCGTTGGAGATGCGCTTATACAGACCGACAGACAGTCAACCCGTTGACGGATTTGGCCCAAAATTTTATACGGACCTTCATTCATGACGATAAAACTGTGTACCAAATTTTATCCATCTAGCTATTCAAGTTTTTGAGTTACAGTGTTCGCAAGCCTTCGGACATACAGACTTCCCTTTGACGGATTTTGTCCAAAATTTGATAAAAACCTACAAATTATGTTTAATGACCACATACCAAATTTCATCCCCTTAGCTCTATTAGTTTTCGAGTTCACAGACAGACAGACACACACACATAATTCCAAAATTGTGTTTTTCGGACTCAGGGAGGTCTAAAACGTGGAGATTCGTCAAAATCTCGAGTTCGAATTTTTTCACGATTACAATACTTTCTCTTTGTATACTTCATATACGAGAAAGTAAAAATGGTCGAAGTTTCACAGCTAAAGTGAAGTGAGCCAAACCAAAAATCTTGATTTTTACTTTCTCGTATACGAAGTATACAAAGGGAAAGTATTATAATCGTCAAAAAATTCGAACTCGAGATTTTGACGAATCTCCACGTTTTAGACCTCCCTGAGTCCGAAAAACACAATTTTGGAATTATGTCTGTGTGTCTGTCTGTGAACAAAATAACTCAAAAACTATTAGAGCTACGAGGATGAAATTTGGTATGTGAACTTGACACATAATTTGTAGGTTTCTATCAAATTTTGGACAAAATCCGTCCACGGGAAGTCTGTCTGTCTGTCTCTCCGCGGTCATGTGAACACTATAACTCAAAAACTTGAATAGCTAGATGGATAAAATTTGGTACACAGTTTTATTATCATGAATGTAGGTCCGTATCAAATTTTGGGCCAAATCCCTCAAACGGTTGACTGTCTGTCGGTCTGTATAGTCGCATACTTGTAACAATTATATCTCTTAAACCCTTTGGCTTAGATAAATAAAAATTGTTATGACGTTTGCTAATATTAATTATAGATCTGTGCTCAAATTTCGTTTCAATCCGTTGAAAAAAAGGTGTTCAAATTGCACATCGCGACTCTGTGTTGGCGAGTGTTTCGTTTATTTTACTCAAGTTAGTATAGTTAGCTTTTGACCTTGGCGGTCTACGAAATTGTAGCTTCGAAAGCGTTTCGTTTCTTCTCATTTGGTTCTTTTTTTCTCCCTTTTGGTGAATTCTGATCCTGCTCGGATTATTTTATTTCCGTTTTGTTGTTTCAACGTGTGCTGTACAAAACTTGTTGCGTTCTGGGAATAGAGCAGATTCGAAATTTTTATCCGAGCGAGTTTGCGGGTAACTGACTTAATTTCGCTTATTTTTTTTTTTATCTCCACTGCGCTAGGGGTTTTAGCTTATTTTTTGTCCCTACATGTGTTAGGAGTATACGAGAAAGTTTAGGGGAGACCACTCCCGCTGGTTTTCAAATCACACCTGATTATTCTCATAAAAAATAAAGCGAGGCAATATTGCTTTCTGGCTTGACAGGCTCGAAAATTTTTCCCCCTTTTTCAGTCATTCCACTCGCACTTGTAGCGTTAACGCGGTTGAAAACATTTTTGGCTAGTTATTTTATTGTGTTTCTAATAAATTATCAAAAGTATTGTAGTATCCTTTGTGCATGATTTTTATTGTCAGGTGAGTAAAGTTAAAGTGTTTCGACTTACATAAGGCATGAGGTCATGACGATACAAAATTTTTATGACCTCAGCCGCCCCCCGCGGGGGCGAGACCCCGGAGCGGGAACTGCTACACATCAATATAATGCTATACAGCAGCAAACAAACAAAATACATAAGAGCATGTATCCATTTTATCATAAAATTAAAGCGGCAAAACAGTTGTGTCATCCGAGTGACGTCAATACAACAGAAACCTTCGCAGAAATAAAATTGCAATTTATGTATCACACTATTACGCGATTGTGAAAAGTGCAAGAAGAGGTCATAAAATCTATAAGACCTTAGAACTCGGGACATAATTGTGAAGTGGGGTTGTGATGGGACGAAACAAAATAGATACAAGAGTAGGTTTATCAGGTGAAAATTGCTCTGACGAAAGTTTATTTAGTATATCAATGGTGTCTATTCAGATATACTCAGTGAATGACCAAAAAATTAAAAATCATTTATAGTTATGCTAAAATATATGTCTTAAACCTTTGCCGTGCTTTTATATTTCATAAAAAAAAACCCTTCATCGTTTATTTAACACACTGAGTTTGGGCTGAATAATTTCTTCCCTCTAGATTACGAAAATAACACATTGTGCACCGCCTGGGGCAGACCGCCCCCCTCTAGCTACGCCAATGTATGGATTCTATCCTATGGCTGTGCTCTTAACCAGCATTATAACAATGTGCACTTTAGCAACGAATTGCTCGCTGCGATCGGACTGGTTGCTGGAGATTTTCTTCCAAGTAAAATAGGACGCGGTGCCTAGTGGTAAGGTCTCGGCTCGAAATCCAATGGACCTTATGGTTCGACCCTTTGGGTTCGAGAATATAGAAAAACAGCTGTGGAGGAATAAACAAAACGATCGGCCTATAAGCGACTCGAAAATAAAAGCAGTTCTGAGTCAGCTGTTTAAGACTGACCAATGGCTGCCTCCGGCAGGTCACGTGTCGGAGGATGTGACGTCACATGCATAAGGTCCATTTCACTGAAGATCTGCCATGTACGCGTGTCTTCCTGTTGCACGTTAAATCATACGTAGTGGGTCAAACATCCTCCAGCTGCTGTGGTGTGGAAGTGCGAGCTGAGCCGTCGTCCTTGTCATCTAACCGCGGTTCAAAATTACGAGGTCCGTCCCAAAATATCCCTTGTGTTATTTCAAAACGGGACGTTAATATAACTAAACCAAGTAAAATAAAAATGATATGCCAAGTTTGTCATCCAGGAAAGCAACTTACCTTCCGGATATTGGAGGCAAGTCCCGTCGATCAACAGAAGATACCACACTTCACCTTTATCAACAGTCCTTAGCTAGATAACAAGTCCTTCTAGCCTATGTAGGATTAGAATCGCCACACAAATCAAATAAGTCGTCTATAACTCAAACACCTAAGTACGCCGCAAAAGACAAGTAAAAAAACTCCCACCTCTCAGTAATCAAATTAAGAAATGATAACTTGACTCAGGAGGCTGAAGTAAGTATATGAAAAGTTTATCTGTGTAGTCAGTCAGAAGGTCAAAGATTCGAGTTCTGATTAATGTATTTTTCAAATGCGAAATCCTATGCATTTTTCAGTAAAATAAATAAATAAACATATACGAAAAGTACGCTTTTGCCTTTTTATGCATATATAAAACTGAATAAAATTTTCAAAGGCAAAATTAACTAATAAAATCTACAGGTGAAGCACAAAATTAGCTGGATATTTCGTTTGAATTATTTTCTTTCACCGACAAATCTTCTTTTAAATTTGTACTTTCTTACCACGAAAAGATTTAAACAGAACTTCATATTAAAAAAAAAAAAAAATGAAATAAAGCTCTGCACGAAACAGAATTTTCTCGAACGTTCTAACCCTTACAAATGCATCAACACCAAGAACTGAAAAGAAAACTTAAAATGCAACAGAATTAGGTGAAAACAAAAATCGCATTGTATTGTAAAGTACAAGGAGATAATTTTATTTTCTACAAAGCTCTAGACAATTTTATCTTTGTCTTAAAATTAGCGAAAAGTAAACGAGTTAGAATTGCCACAAAACTTGAGAAACATTATTACGTTGATTTGTCTTCTGCTCTTTAAACTAAAATCAATGTATTACCAAAATAGCAAGATTAGGGTGTCACAAAAAAAAACTTTTCAAAAAACATAGCTCCCCAGGGTTTTTCCCATTCCTTTTGGTATTAATAGAGAGTATATATAATATATATATAATAGAGAGTCCTCTAAGTTAACTTAGGGTTTGCCTGTAAAGCACTGAAATTTGAAAAAAACTCTTAAAATGTAAAAATTTTACATGGTTACTAATGTGTTAAAACTAGTTTAAATGTGGTACTATACACATGTTTACTAATATCATGAATATAAATTATAAGTTACACAATGCTTAGCATGTTATAAAATATCTAAAATATTCGTAAAATGTTCAGAAAATGAAAATTTTCAAATTATTGACCTTTAACAATACAACGATTTTAATACTTACAACAATATTATCATAACGAAAAGCAATCTTTTTTATTAAAGAATACAAATTCTTTTAGAAAACATTGCGCTAGTTAAAGGTAAAAAACAAAACATGACCTCCAGCTTGGCGCAAGTTTCCCCAAAATGAAAGAAAGAAACTTCTTCATTCTTGTCTTTGGTAGCTGTCTATGAGTTAACGCACAGCCTCAGGATTGAACAAGTGTTCAGTCCATAATTTCTAGAAAGTACTGAAAAACCTGATTCACATTAGTGAAACAGTGAGAAGAGAAAGCAAAAAAGTTAAAACTGATATAACCCAAAACATAAAAACTAACTTCACTGCGCCCAAAATCTCTGTTTTACTCGGAGATTCTAAAATTATGACAGACCAAAACAAAGTTGTTTTTGATAAACTCGCCGTTCTAATTTCTGGTGTCTCGGGTTTTAAAGAAGGTAAACTTTTCAGCGTTCCAGCTATACTAGATGGAACTTCACAGTCACAAGCAAACAAAGTGTTTGAGATAGCTAAGACTGAGGGTTGTCTAAAACTATTTTTGCCCTGTGTTTTTGATAGTATAGCTTTAAACATTGAATGGAAGAATGGTGGGTGTGTCTAGTTAGAGAATCATTTGAAAAGGTAGCTACTGTTTTTGGCTTGTAAACAACATGTTTTTGAACTTCTTGAAGGTGCTCCGTGAAAGTTCCCAGTACATCAATAAACACTGAGTCTAAACAGTTTCAAGAAAAATAGCCCACACTTAAAAACTGAAAAGAGCAATTTTAAAAGTTGCAAATCAAGAGCCGTAAACCGATAAGTTGAAAGAAGACTGTCTCGTTCCCCAAAATTGTTTTTAATGAAGAGAAAAATCTGCTTCTTCGAGTTGACTACAAGAAACGTGTGCAGAAATGATCCTGAATAATGTTAGGAGAGTTGGTTGACAATAGCCTGGAGTATTTCACAAATCCAGGTGGATGTCAATTACTTTACTCCGAAAAGATGTATGCTTTTAGTAAACGATTGGAATACTATAATAGTAAAGCGGGGTTTACACGCGAACAG